>JAIGNY010004575.1:2707500-3016522 GCA_020152595.1 Chiridota heheva | reverse complement strand
AAATTTCATGTCTTGTGAAATTTTGTCATTGAAATTTCATGCCATATAAATTTCATGTCATGTGAAATTTTATGTCATGTGAAATATTATGTCATGTGAAATATCATGTCATGTTAAAATTTCCTGTCATGAAATTTTGTCATGTAGTTTTGTTCATGTGAACTTTGGTCTTGTAAAATTCATGTCATAATAATAATAATAATAGCTGGTGCTTATAAAGCGCCTGAAATCTCAAACCTTGTCAATACAATGTGAAATTTTATATGTGAATTTTTGTCATGTGAAATTTTCATCAATGTGAATGTCCTCGTAAAATGTCATGCCATGCGTGAATTTCATGTCATGTGAAATTTTGTCATGAAATTTCATGTCGTGTGAAATGCCATGTCATATAAAATTTCATGTCATGTGAAATTTCCTGTCATGTAATTGATGAATTTCGCGTAGGAAATTTTGTGAAATTTTGTCAAGGAAACTTTTGTCTAGTGAAATTTTGTCATTTGAAATGTCATGTCATGTAAAATTTCATGTCATGTGAAATGTCATGTCATGTGAAATTTCCTGTTATGCGAAATTTCCTGTCATGTGAAATTATGTCGTGAAATTTCCTGTCATGTGAAATTTCCTGTCGTGAATTTTTGTCATGTGAAATTTCATGTCGTACCGAATGTCATGTGAAATATCATGTAAAAATTTTCATGTCATGTGAAAATTTGTCATGTGAAATTTCATGTCATGTGAAATTTTCATGTCATGTGAAATTTCTGTCATGTCATGTGAAATTTCCTGTCATATGAAATTTCATCATGAATTTCTATCATGTGAAATTTTGTCATGTGAAATGTCATGTTATGTGAAATTTCATGTCATGTGAAATTTCTTGTCATGTAGAATTTCCTGTCATGTGAAATTTTGTCATGTGAAATTTTGTCATGTGAAATTTCATGTCATGAATTTTGTCATGTGAAATTTTGTCATGTTAATTTTGTCATGTTAAATTTGTCATGTGAAATTTTGTCATGTGAAATTTTATGTTATGTGAAATGTTGTCATGTGAAATTTTATGTCATGTGAAATGTCATGTCATGTGAAATTTCATGTCATGTGAAATTTCATGTCATGTGAAATTTCATGTCGTGTGAAATTTTATGTCATGTGAAATGTCATGTAATGTGAAATGTCATGTCATGTGAAATGTCATGTCATGTGAAAATTCCTGTCATGTGAAATTTCATGTCATGTGAAATTTCCTGTCATGTGAAATTTTGTATGTGAAATTTCGTATGTGAAATTTCATGTCATGTGAAATTTCCTGTCATGTGAAATTTTGTCATGTAAAAATTTGTCATGTGAAATTTATGTCATGTGAAATTTCAAGCCATGTGAAATTTCCTGTCATGTGAAATTTTGTCATGTAAAAATTTGTGGTACCAGGGCGGAACTATAGCTTTACTAGCCACGGCTTATACAGTCCAATGAAGTGCTGTTATGAAAAGATTGAAGTCACCAGCTAGTATGATTCGTGAGTGATTAGTTTCCTAAGGTATCATTCCTGATACAATCATTACTACACCACCCAATTAAATATATGTGTCTGATAGATATTAGTGATGGCTACGATTGCCATGCTTGTTGGTGGGGCTTTAGTAAGGATCATTCTCAGGATCAAACTTTGTATTTAGTCAGCTCGCCAAAGAGCCTGCTGCGCAGAAAAAACCTATACACGTCATGATAAAGCCGTAGAAAAACTGCAGGCAGTTCAAAATGCCGTATGAATGCAAATACTGTGAACAGCTTTTTGCTCAAACTCCTGATTTAAACTTGCATGAAAGAACACACACTGGTGAAAAGCCACACAAATGCAATTACTGTAAAAAGTGTATCAATCGAATTTCTCATTTAAAGATTCATGAAACAACACACACTGGTGAAAAGCCACATAAATGCAAGTACTGTCAGAAAACTTTCAGTCAAATTTCTTATTTACAGGCTCATAAAAGAACACACACTGGTGAAAAGCCACATAAATGCAAACACTGTCAGAATGTGTTTTAATCAAATTTATGCTTTAAGAAATCTGAAGGAACACAAACTAGTGAAAAGCCACATAAATGCAAATAGGGTCAGAAGTGTTTCAAACAAAGTTATGCTTTCAAAAAACATGAAAGAACACACAAATCAAAGTTATCATTTAATCAAGTCCCCGGGAACAATCGCGCAGCCATCACAGCGCGGCGGTCATTAAACCAATCAGGTATTACCTGCTCCGCTCTTTTTATGATGAGCACCAAGCAAGAAGCAGCAGGTCCCACCAAGTCTTTGGTATGACCCGACCGGTGATTGAACCCATGACCTTCCGGCTGGAGAGCGGGTGCTCTACCAATTAGCCAGGGGAACAACAATTTTGTGAAAGAACACACAAAGATTCGTGATCCTTTAAATTAAGATCTATTCTAAACTTGCTTTCTATAACGATCATGTGGATTGTCATACTTCAAGAGTCAAAAGTTTTTTCTATGTGCAAAACATATGATGTATTTATCTATGGTTGTGCAGGTAGTCCTTTAACTATTTAAAGGAGCACTAAGACGAAATGTATGATGTATTTATCTAAGGTTGTGACAGGTAGTTGTTTAACTATTTAAAGGAACACTCGAATGGAAAATGTATGATGTATATATATATATATATATATATATATATATATATATATATATATATATGTATATATATATATATATATATATATATATATATATATATATATATATATATATATATATATATATATATATATATATATATATATATATATATATATATATATATATATATATATATATATATATATATATATATATATATATATATATATATATATATATATATATATATATCTAAGGCTGTGATTGGTAGTCGTTTAACTATTTAAAGCACTCAGACAAAATGTGTGATGTATTTATCTACGGGTGTGATAGGTAGTTGTTAAACTATTTCAAGGAGCACTCGGATGAAAGGTATGATGTATATATCTAAGGCTGTGATTGGTAGTCGTTTAACTATTTAAAAGAGCACTCAGACGAAATGTATGGTGTATTCATCTAAGGCTGTAACAGGTAGTTGTTTTATTATCTAAAGGAGCACTCGGATGAAATGTATCATGTATTTATCTAAAGCTTGGCTGTGATTGGTAGTCATTTAACTATTTAAAGGAGCTCTCAGATGAAATGTATGATGTTTTTATCTAAGGCTGTGACTGGTAGTCGTTTTATCTAAGGCTGTTATTGGTAGTCGTTTAACTATTTAAAGGAGCATTCTGATGAAATGTATGATATATTCATCTAAGGCTGTGATTGGTTGTCCTTTAACTATTTAAAGTAGCACTTAGATAAAATATATAATGTATTTATCTAAGGCTGTAACAGTTAATCGTTAAACCATTTAAAGGAGTACTCAGATTATATGTATGATGTATTTATATAAGGCTGTGATTGGTAGTCATTTAAGTATTTAAAGGAGCACTCAGACGAAATGTATAATGTATTTATCTAAGGCTGTGATTGGTAGTTGTTTATATATTTAAAGAAGCACTCAGGAAAGCTGAAGGGGGTATTATTCTGAAGTCTCTAGAATAGTTTAGTTTTCTTACACTTAATGTAGTTTGATATGAATGATGCTAAAACCAACATTTCTAATAAATAATTAATTCCTATTCAAGGCCATATATGAAACTAGAGACCCAGCATTTTAAGATTCCTATAAATTAGCCAAATCATGCCCTCACTTTTTCACCGAGAGATCCTTTAATTTCCCACTCATTTTATCATCTATGTAGGAAGTTCTTATCTCTGTAGCTGGTTGGGCTTTTCATCATATTACTTCCATTGTGTGCATTTGTACACGAGTATAGAAAATATATCAATGTTAAAAAAGTAGTTGTTTTTAAAATTTTCATTTTCTGTTATAAAGTACACCAGGTACATGGTACTATCTCTAAGATTTGCATATGCCTTCTTATAGAGTATGCTTCCCCATAGGCTGGATTAGGGATTAGGGATTATGCCCCCCATGTTTTTGTTTATCTTGTATTGTGATTTTTTTATGTTATAACAGATCTCTGGTTATAGTGTGAGTTTGATTCCACTTATGGTAGACAAATTTGATTTTGTGACTTTGCCCTCCTCCCACTTACGGTAGGCAAACCCTGTCCATTTGCTTCCCCAACATGCCATGGCACAGGCTCAACATTTGTGAATGTTTGGACTGGTTAGAGGCCAAAGCCTAGGGAAGCCATGTGCCAAAGCATTTCGTCCTTTAAACAGGACTACAGGGAGGAGGGAATTTACCTCAGAAGACCGCTTTGCTTTGTCTCCCACTTTCTAAAGGATGGCGGAGCTACTACCCTCTTGCCCTAGTGTAAATGAAGCAAACAGTGGCAGGATATACCATTTTAAAAGTAATGTGAAACCCCATTCTTAAGAAACAAAGTGTTTATAGTTTAGATCTACTCTAGCAGGCATTTAAGCACTTTACTGAAATTAAAGACTTTTTTTTTCTTCCTGTTTTAGAACAGTAGAAATCTTAGATAAAGAAATTGGCACCAGGCTGGTCCTGAATTTCTTTCACTACCCCTTACACTCAACACTCTCCTCCAACCAAATTGTTGTATGGTGCGTCGACATACTATGCTCCCTCCCTGTCAAACAAAACTTCCCTTTCCCCAATTCCCCCTTTCACCAGCATTAAAATCTTGGTGCTGCCAAGACAGGAGCATCCTTATGTGTTTTGTACATCCACTTCTTTCTGCCAGGGGAGGGTAGGGATGATCGCCCCCACCCACAAAAAAAGGACGGACCTTTTCAAATGAGTAGTCGTTGACATTGGTCGAATTCAATATTAGACGTTTTTAGGCAAGTACAAGATCTGTAGTAATTGGTCATCCATACTGTATGGAGGATATCAAAATCTTCAAGCTATAGTCAACTTTCTATGCTTATGTGTACTTATAGGGTAAGTCGTTTATGGTGGTTCTTCCTACACTATGAGAAAATTACTCAAAAATGAATCTCAGGCTAACCTGTTAGCAGGAGATTTCAACAATAGACCAAGCAATGCTTTCTTGATGGAAACATACTTTACCAGTGAACACTTTTCACATGCGACTGGGAATCTTTTTGTTTTTTCCAGTGGCGGCACTATGATGAGGGGGAGGGTTGCATTTGCCCCACGAGATCACTTTTCCCATCCTCCCATCCCCTCCCCGCCACTGTACTTTCCCCAAATTAAATCCCATGTTAAATAGGCCTTTGCACACGTACAAAAATAGATGTCAACTCGTTGCAGCCTGGTAAGATTGGACTGTGTTACACGTAGTAACAGTTTGAAGTTGACCAAAGAGTTTCCACGGATAGATATTCGGGGTTTTAGCTTTTCGCAAAGAGTTGTTAATGAGTGGAATGGTTTGGTTGAGTGGGTAGTTAGCTCCAATTTTGTTCACAATTTCAAAGTCAACATTGTTAAGTTCTTTTATACTAAGTCTGGCCGTCTTTAAAAAAAAAAAAATTTTGTGGTGGTGGTGGTGTTAGTTTGGGATTTTTATGGGAAGAATAACCCTTTTTTTTATCCCGCAATCTTGGTATGATACGTTGCTATGCGTAGTTTACGTACGTACAGTTTTCCCGCACTGTGCCTACCAATTTGCCAGCGATTGTAAAATTCCTAGATGATAAACAACTTTTGGATTAGGTCTATGCTACATCTGCGTATCCCTAAGGCAACTTCAATCACTGCCTTACGAATAACAAGGTCTTGGCGTAGATATGGAAGGAAACGCTGAAAGGGTGACCGTCACGACGTTGTTTCTGTTTTCTCTTAAAACTTGTCTTCGAAAGATTCCAGTCAAGTGTAGAATATTCATATTATGTAAGTTGTTCACATTCATTTGAATTTCATTGCCCCTTTCTTCAGAATGTACAACTTCACTCCACTCCTCTGTAGGCCTATCACTATAACGCGCGTAGTCTAGTTCCACGACTTCTTCGAGGTCGTTTTGACGTAAGCGTGTACGGGCTCGGTACGGTTTTGCCAAGTTGGAGGAAAAACTATCGTTATAGTCAATAGGACATTTGTTATGAATACTTGTGTTGCCGCAGCCAGTCAGCGAAAATTAATGATACTCATAAATATTGGAAACTATTATAGTAATTGTACACAACATTTGTAAAGAAAAATAAATTTTGTCGAGTATTTGTTGCAAAATGACAAAAAATAGGTTTTTTTCCCACTGACTGCAATGATAACTGACTGTTTGTTTTCCCCTTTGACTAAAGTTTGAGATCGTCAAAAAAGCATTGTTACGTCGCTGTGCATCACAACATTCCCGGATGTCCGACCTCCAGAATAAGCACCAACTTCTGAAGTCTCGACAACGGTTTACTGGCACCGAAATGAGTGGCTATCTAGTCAGCATTACAGATGTTTTGGCAATATCTTCCATTTCTCCCCTCAGGGAGCCTACACCTTGTTATTGACATTTATTCCATGATAGGATATACATTTGATCCTATCACGGAATAAATGTTGAAACTTGAATACACCGTAAAAACATAAAAGAAGCTAGAAACAACTTCATCTGTAATAAACTAAAAAAATTCCTAACTGAAAACCCCAAGGCATTTTGGGCCTACACATAAAGACTTAAAAGTAATTCCGTGGGTGTGTCAGACCTTATGAACAAAAGTACATTTTGTAGTGACAGTAGGGCCCTATGACTAAAGCTAACATTCTAAACAACCAGTATTTCAGCATTTTCACAAAAGAAGATACCTCTCAAATTCCTGTAACTAAAGCACTCACCACCAACAAAATAAACCAACTTATAATCACTCCAGAAGGTGCCAAAAAGCAACTGCAAAACGTAGACCCAAACAAAGCCTCAGGTCCTAACCAAATACCACCATGGTTCTTAAAAACACATGCGGAAGATCTTTACTTGTACGAAATCCTAACTGATCTCTTCCAAACATCTGGAGATATCTGGAACATATGTAGCATTCAAATAAAGGTGATGTCCTCTAGAAGGATTTTTGCCGATTTAACCTATTCAGATTCAGATGTCAAGTGTTCTCATGGGAGAAATGAAAGATATTGCCGATGTTTGAAGATGGGACGGGAGGTATGAGGCTAAAACAGTTGATGTTGAAGGAAAGTTTCTATTACGGTCAGTGGGGTGGAGGGGGAGCAGACTGCATAGTGTGCACGAAAGATAATTTTTGGAATACCAAATGTGTGCCTATGTCTAACAAAAAATGTGCGCCAAGATCTACAAAATGTGTGGCAATGTCTACAAAGTGTGTACCCGGTAATAATCATCTATTTGATACTAGTGTAAAATAATATGTAACAGAACTTACAGAAGGCTGAATTTGTAATATGAAGAAGAGTTTTCCTGTGTCTATCTAATGTTAGGCTATCAAGAACTTGACTTTTCTAAACTTTTTGATAAACAAAACTATAAAATTTATTGAAAGATGTGCACCTAACATTAGAAATCAAAAGTGTGTGCCAAAACTGTGTACCCAAATCTTGAAAATAACTTATCTCAATCACAAATTAGCACGGAAAATCTTCAGCGCTAAGAAACAAATTATGCAATCTGGAGAAAGAAGGGAGGAGGAGGGGGGGATAGGCTTGGGCGATATTGACCATTATGCAATATCGATATATCGCCTGGAAAATATCGATAATATCGAAATATCGATATGCAAATTATGGGACGTCATACGTAAGTCGTATGTACTGTTCTGGGCAAGGTAATCTCGCCTCGGCTCAAAAAAAGTTAAGTAAAACTTTTTGTACAAATTTACAGAAATCACTGCAAAATATATACATATCATCTTTAAATAAACACCCATTGTGTTTTAAAATGTTCTTTACATGGTTTCTATCTCAAAAGATCAATCACAGAAACATTGAAAAAGTTTAGACCTCAGCATATTCTTAAAAAAATTAAAATGTTGTGGAACTGGTATTAGGCCTACACTGTATGCCCTACAAAAATCGGCTCTAATTCTTCTTAAATTTTATAACTCACTTACTTCTTATAAAAGTTGTACTGAAAAGGCATTATTTTGGTAGCATTATATGGACTTCTAGACATTCAGAAGTCCATATATGATGCATATTATCCAATTTCTAGTCTGCTTCAATCATCGCACGAGTGTTGTCACTCAGAAGAAACAGTGATAGCCTAGCCTAGATGGTATGTGTGTACATAGTAAAGTACTGTACAGTGATATTAAGTGTATGTAGTTACTGCACTGTACATTATTTGATCGATCTGGCAAGACCAGTCTGTCACTTTTACTTTAGACTTTTTGAACGGACAAAATAGTGAGAAAAACCTCATAGTTTTGTCAGTAATTTGTCAATTAATGATTGTTTGATATAAAAATTCAGATTCAGTATTCCTTTTGAGGAAACTTAACACGATGTTTAAGGATTCAACATCTTATGATTTTTGTTGTCTGAACATCGTAAGCCATTAAGTATAAAACTGAAGTATTGCGCAATGCCTCTGTACTCCGCGAGTCAAGTGGTTTTTTGTCCATGGAAGGATTTTTGGGTAATTGTTATCACAATATTAATGTTATAATAAGTTTTATCATAAGTGAGTGCCTGAAACTTTGATATAAATGAAATTCATTAACTTTTTGTGGCTGTTTAATAAAAAAATACTTGGATTTTTGATAGTCATGTTTAGCTTTTTAATAGTTCATGTATTGTGTATTATTGAAAAAACATAATATCGATATATCGATATGACCCTAAACTCAATATCGGCCATATCGATATATGTCAATATCGAAATATATCGAAATATCGATATATCGCCCAAGCCTAGGGGGGGACCACCCATTTATTTCTTCTTCTGATAAAGTACAGTCCAATTAGAGTACAGTATAAATGTACTGTGAATTAAATGCGTTGTTAGTGCGAGATAAAGGTGTGTAGTCCACACACAGTCCACATAATATCTGGTAGCATATTAAATGCTTTGGTGCTATACGTGGATGTTGATGAATTTGCGTTGCATGAAAGCTCTAATGATTTGGCCGTTTTTGTGATTATTTTGGATTATTTTGGATATCAAATTCAGGTTTTTGTGCAGGGTAACTCCTAGTCTGAGATACTTCTGACAGTTGCTATTAGTTTGTTATTAGTATTAGGCTCTACCACAAAGTCAGAGGAAATTTTTGTCTCAGCATATACACTTTTGACAACATATACTGGCCTAGCCACAGGTTGACATACATCAACCTGACATTAGACTGGCATCCTCTCTCCTCACCAATGCGGCTTCCAGAAATGTTGCAATACTTAGACCAATTAATTACGCTCGACACCGCTATCTGGGAAGCCTTTGCAAAAAAGGAACACCTCATTGCCATTTTCTTCGACCTCGAGAAAGCTTTCGACACTACTTGAAAATGCGGCATTATCCGCAAACTTTACACCATTGGCCTCAGAGGCCATCTTCCCATCTTTATTTAAAACTTCCTCTCACCCAGGCAGTTCCAAGTTCATATTGGCCACACTCTCTCCAATCCCCATCCCCAAGAAGAGGGCGTCCTCCAAGGCAGCATCCTCTTTCCCACTCTCTTTAACCTGAGCATTAATGATATCGCAGACAACCTTGGCCGTAACATCAAACGACCCTCTACATGGACAACTTCACCATCTTCTACTCCTCCCCTAGCTTTCCTCTTGTCGAAAATAGACTCCAATTTAGCCTCAACCAGCTGCAAGTCTGGTGCAACAATAACGGTTTTAAATTCTCCGAAAACAAGACAGTCTGCATGCACTTCTGTCATTTCAACAACCCTCACCCCAACCCGAACCTCGTGCTCAATGGCAATCGCATCCCTAAAGTTGAAAACATGAAGTTCCTGGGTTTAAGTCTAGATCCCAAGCTCTCCTACAAGCAACACATCACCAACCTGAAACTGAAATGCAACAGCTACCTCAACATTCTCCGCCTCCTCTCCAACACCACTTGGGGTGGGTGCAAACCGCCATGCTCTCCTCAAAATCTTCAGTCTTACCATTCGTGCCAAGCTTGACTACGGCAATATTGTCAACTGTGTTGCTCACAACTCATACCTCAACCACATCAACACCATCCAAAATAAAGCCCTCAGGCTTTGTCTGGGTGCCTACAGGACCTCCTCAATCACCAGTCGTCATGTTGAAGCCAACAAACACCCGTTTTTACTTAGATGTAGAAAGCTTAGCCTCTGCTATGCTTTTAGAGTCCTCACCAACACCCAGAACCCTGTTTACAACCTCATTAGGTACCCCAATTTCTTCACCCTTTTTGATAGGACTAAAACCCTATCTCCTCCCTTTAGCTTACGCATTAAATCAGACCTCCTCCATCTAGACATCAACCCCGCCACTCTCGGCACCTTCTCCTGGCCCACTTTTCCTCCTTGGGCCACCCTCATCCCTTCTATCCACCTGGGTCTCTCCACTCATTACAAAACTTAACCCCACCCTAAGCTCTTCATCAATCTCCACAAGCAAATCAAAGCCCAACTCTCAAACTACACCTCCATCTATACCGATGGCTCCAAGGAAGGCAACAAGACAGCTGCTGCTGCCGTCATCCGAGACATAACCCTCAGTAGCAGGCTTCCTGACTACTCGTCCATCTTTTCAGCCGAGGCAAAGGCCATCCTCCTTGCTCTCAAAGTTTTTACTCTCCGCTCAGCCACTTTGTCATCTTCTCCGACTCCAAGGTTGTTCTTACTTCTTTACTCAATCTTAAAAGGGATAACCTCACATCCCACCTCCTCCTCCGGAAACACCTTTCGCCCACCCTCTGCAGGAAAAGTATTTTTTTCTTCTGAGTACCCAGCCATGTTGGAATCCCTGGCAATGACAGGGCTGATGAAGCCGCAAAGCTTGCCCTCAACCTCCCCCTACACTTTTTCCTAAAACCCTTTCTGACATCAAACCACTTATCGCTTGCCTTGTTTGTGACCACTGGCAAAGCTCATGGGACTCCCAAATTAATAACAAACTCCACGTCATCCAGCCCACCATTCCGATCAAACCCACCATCCACAACCTCTCTTATGTTGACAACGTTCATATTACCCGTTTTAGAATAGGTCACACCCATCTCACTCACTCCCACCTTATCGGTCCCCCCCCCAACCCCTCTGCAACAATTGCCATAACACCCTCACAGTCCATCACCTTTTCATTGCTTGCCTTCTGTACAACCTTCCCAGAATTCCCTTGTTCCCCACAACTCAATTGCCGAGTTCATCCAGAAAAACACTCTGGATAAAATTATCTACTTCCTTCATCATGCTTCCCTCAACAACCATATTTAGTCCTCCTCTCCCACCCCCTCTCTCTACTTGTTTTTTTTTCACCCATGCACCCCTCTCGATCCCAGCTTTCTGACTTTTAGTTCTTGTATTTCTCTCAATCTCCCCCTGTTTTCTTTCCTTCCTACCTCTAGAATGATCAAACCTCTCAGGCACAATTTGACCCTTGTTGTCATGGTACCAATAAGCCCTCATTAAACAAACAAACAAACAAAATAAAACTCTATCCACATACTTAAAAGAGCCCTCAAATGTTCAGCAAATAACGCTTGTGTTTGCCACACATTATTTCAGACAATCTTGGACAAATCTCCTTGGGACACCCCGTTCCCTCCCTCCCTTCCACCCCCTCCCTTCCTTCTCCGTTCAATGTTGGTGAAATGAGTGGAAAATGTTGATATTTATTCTCACAGTCGACCAGGCACAGTCTGTGTCAGAGTTCATTGAAATGTCAGAGTTCATTGGAGGTCAGAGCTCACTGCAGGGTCAGTTGTTGCCATAAATTGATTCTTTCTTATTGCTACTAAACATCAGATTTGTCCTTTGTGATTTTTCTTTCTCTGTGGACATGTTTATGTATGGCCCGGGTATGTATTGATAAACAATGATTTTGGGTTTGGTTGTGCATTTTGATCTCTTTTGTTATAAATTGATCTTCACTTCATTATTATGAAGGGCATAAACCTACTTTAGTATTTGATCAATTGTTTTTTTTTCAGTTAGAATCTTGGAAGTATGGAATCATACAGTGATTGCAAATCATATACAGTTGTAGCTCTTCCAGAACATGCTTCATTTGAGAGCATCAAATGTAAGACTATACACAGTGGTCAGGGACATCATAGAGGTTGGTGGGGGGGGGGGAGGTTTTTTGGGGAATTGTAAAGATTGAACCAGATGAAATGTCAGCAGGTAAACAGTTAGTTAATCCTTTACAAAAAGTTGTTCATTGGTTGACCAGGGTCATCATTAATGACAAAAGATGTTAAAGGAACTCTTGATCCCACAACATGAGGATTTTTTGGCTAATTCATAGAATTTTAAAATAACAGTGGTTTCTTTTTTTAAACAGTGTTTGTTGAAAAATAAATTAGGTATTCCTTAGAAATAATTATGAAGAATTTGAATATTCATATCAAAGATAATCAACCATCAAGTGTGTTAAAATATTCTTGAGACTCCAGAATAATATTCCATCACATTTCGGCTGAGTACTCCTTAAAGAGGAAAATAAAACAGAGACAGCACTAAATGGCCGATGGATAGAAGGATGCAATATTAATAATAATAATACAAATGATTTATAATGCGCACATATCCACTCTGAAGAGCGCTCAAGGTGCAAGTAAGATAAAACAAACAAACAAATAAACAACAAAAGCACAAAAAACCTATCCAGAATCAATAAAAGCAGAATTCATGAGGTGAGTCTTAAGTTTCTTTTTGAAAACGTTTAAATGCATGGCCTGTCTAATTTCAATGGGTAAATTGTTCCAAGTATGTGGTGCAGCAAATAGAAAGGACCTCTCCCCCCACCTCTGATTTACCTTATATTCCTTGAGAAGGGACAAATTACTGGACCTAAGATTACGAGATGGATTATGCATGAAAATTAAATCAGCAATGTAAGTAGGACAACAATTATTTAGGGATTTATAAACAAGTAACATGGAGATCTTTAAGTACCGGGGTGATGTGACATGATTTTTTTGAAAAAGTCCAAATGCGGGCAGCAGTATTCTGTATTTTTTGAAGAGGAAGTAAAGTTTTCTTAGGGAGACCATATAAAAGTGCATTTGCATTGTCTAAACGTGAGGTGACCAAAGCGTGATTAACTGTTTGGTTGCACTGAAATCCAGGTATTTACAAATACGACTTATGTTCCTTAGATAAAATGATGAAGAGCGCACAATATTGGAAATATGTGGTCTAAAAGTCATCGATTACATCAAAAATCACACCTAGATTTCGAGCTTCAGACACCGGCCGTATTTCATCATTACCAATTTTGATAAAGGGTATTGTAATCTTTTGTAGCTGCTGAGGGGTGCCAAAAAGAATGACCTCAGTTTTATTATCGTTCATCTTCAAAAAATTATTACACATCCATTCACGGATATCCTTGACACAATTTTCAAGTAAGTTGATTCAGGATGTTGCACAATTTTGATTTGAATTAAAAGAAATGTACAGCTGAGTGCCATCAGCATATACATGATAACTCAAGTTATACCTAGAGATGATGTCACGGATTGGCAAAGTGTAAAAAGTAAATAACTGAGGGCCTAATATTGATCCCTGAGGATCCCCATATCTAAGTATGATGCTACTGGAGCTCTCGTTACCAATGCATACTTTCTGTAGTCTATTCGAAAAATAAGATTGAAACCAATTATGAGCACAGTCCTGAATTCCTAAATAATAATGTAAACGTGATAAAAGTACCTCATAATCAACAGTATCGAATGCTGCGCTTAAATCTAAGAAAACAAGTGCAGTTATTTTACCATTGTCTAATGCAGTAAGAATGTCATTATTTACACGCACAAGAGCAGTTTCAGTACCATGATGTGGTCTGTAAGCAGATTGGCAAGTGTCTGCTAGGTTATTTTCATGGATGTAACTTAATAATCTAGCAGCCACTACCCTTTCAATGGTTTTTCCGAGAAATTTGAGATTGGCCGGTAATTTTTAAATAAATTATTATCCAAATTTGTCTTTTTTAAGAGAGGACGAACAGAGGCAAGTTTTTGGCTATCTGGAAAACATCCAGAGGAAAGGAAATTATCAATGATTTTAGTAAAGATTGGAACAAAGACATCAATGCCTTGTTTTATTAATAAAGTTGGAACAGAGTCAAGATCACATGATTTAGAGGGACACTTCATGAGGATTTTTTTAACCTCACACTCATCAGTAGGTTCAAGGGCAGATAATCTAAATGCAACTGACGGATTACCAATAGGGGAGCAAATTGTAGTATGGCAAACAAATTATTTACGAATGCCATCAATCTTTTGAAAAAAGAAATTGGAGAATTTGTTAGCGAGGTCAAGATCAGAGTCTGATGATGGAAGCGCAGGAATCTTTGGTTTGTGCAGCAATTCATTGACAAGTCCAAAGAGTTTCTTCTGGTCACCGAAAGTTTCCTCCACCTTGGATGAATAATATGATATCTTAGCTTGAATTATCGTTTTCTTTAGCTTAAGCCTCTCATTCACGTAAACTTGGCGATGGACTCCAAGCTTATTCCTCCTCTATTTGCGCTCTAGCTGACGACATTTTTCCGTGCTTCACGGGTATCATCATTAAGCCATGGTGATTCAGAACAAACTTTCCTCTTCCTTGTTTTTAACGGAGCATGCCTGTCTAAAGTATCACGGGTAATGATTTCATATTTTCCAATGAGGAAATCGAGTGTAGTGTTTTTAAAGTCCAAGAGACACAGATCAGTATGGATATCCTGAAAAAAGTCCACTGCATTGAAATTTTTCCATTGTCGTGATGTGACAGTTTTGGTGGACAAACAGGGCTTTTTTAGGTTGAGATTCCCCATTATAGCATAATGATCAGATAAACCTGGATGGATGTAAATATTTGAGATAACTGGCAGAGTATTTTTGCGAGTGATCAGTAGATCCAGACAATGACTGTGGGAGTGAGTGGCCACATTCATGTGTTGAGTAAATCCATAAGATGAAAGAAGGTTCTTGAACTGATTTGCAGGACCATTATGTGGGTCATCTACATGAATGTTGAAGTCCCCTGTGAAGATAATCTCTAATTGTTGTGGGATGTACTTAGTGATTAAGTTCTCAAATTTATGTAAAAAAGTGGAAAAACTGATTGCTTTGCCATTATGATCTTTAATCAAACGGTAAATAATAACCAGTCTAACAGACATGGAATTTCCATTGATCACAGCATGAAGTGATTCAAAAGTTGCATAGTTTGAACTGTTACTGTCTTTGAAATCAACAGACAAGCTGGACCTAAACATAAGTGCAAGTCCCCCACCGGTCTTATTTGAACAGGGAACATGATGGAGTGAGAAACCATTCGGTGTGCACTAACCAATAACGATGTCATCATCAAGCTTTAGCCATGTTTCAGTTACAGCGATCAAATCCAAGTTGTTACGACAAACAAAGTCAACAAATTCCAAGGGTTTATTTCGAATAGACCTGATATTCAATACACATAAGTTAAGTTTAGAATCATCAAGGATGGAAAGTGAGTCAGAAACAAAATCAGGGTTTTGTACAGGCCTGGGGTCCGATGTAATTGCATTCGTAACCTTTAACTTACCAGCCCCTCCTCTTTTTCCTCTATGTGTCTTCCTTTTAATTGGCTGGATACCAGTGGCAAAATAATTAACACATGATATGATGGGAAAGGGTAAATGCACAGACTCAGATGTATGTTCAAGAGAGACTAAAAATTCTCTTAAATAATAAAGTGTAGACTTCGAGCAAGCTTGAGGCACTGTTTGGTTTCCAGTCCCGGAATTGGGTTAATATCTCCAGAAATAATCAGTTCTAACTGAAATATTGCAGTAGTATTTGCATAAAATGTGATCAGAGTTCCTAAGTATTATGTTGGCAGAAAAC
This sequence comes from Chiridota heheva, assembly GCA_020152595.1. Lineage (NCBI taxonomy): Eukaryota > Metazoa > Echinodermata > Holothuroidea > Apodida > Chiridotidae > Chiridota > Chiridota heheva. The sequence goes on along the minus strand of JAIGNY010004575.1, from coordinate 3,000,513 downwards.
TCTTCCACATTCATTTCCAGTGGTAAACTAGTGGTAAACACAGTTTGCAAGTTCAATTCAGAACAGCAGCTTGTGGACAGCAGCAAGATAAAAATCAATACCTCCATTGTACAAGATTTCATCCCATATAAAGACATAATAGCAAAGCACAGATTAAGTGGTGGATGCTACAGGTCCAGGCTCACAGGTGACAAACAGGACTAAAAAGCTTTTAGCCTACACTTTACGATACAAGTTTGATGAACCTCCAAAAGTTTTTCAAATACATCAATAACACATTTAAAATTCATGGATGAGGTATAAATAGGTGAACTGTACCAACAAAATGCACATGTAAAAGATTTAAGTCACAAGTCCACAAACAAGCAATACGAAAACACAAGACAAGACAGAGCTTTGCAGAGGCTGCCTGTGAGGCACACATCACACAGTTTGACTTATATTAGCTACATAGATTAATAATCTTTGACAACCATGTAAATATCAGGAATTCCTGTCTTTTTTTCTTAAAAAAGAACAACAACAAATATTGCTTTTTCTATTGTTAAAAGTTTTTGATGGAGAGAAACTGATGATGACAAAGTGATTTTGAATACCAAACTTCCAATAAAATATCTCCTCATCATTTGCAATGTATCGTTTCAAATCTTACTTTTAGATGATTTCAACATTTAATCAGAAGAACTTTGTGCAAATCTGGAGAATAAAGAGATTGTTGAAGTTGGAACCAGAGAGGTTTGTGAGGAACCAATTGCTGTAAAGATGAAACCAGTTGAAGTGTTAGCAGGTAAACATTTAGTTTATCTTTTACAAGAAGTTGTTTATTGGTTGACCAGGGTCATCATTAATGACAAAAGATGTTAAAGGAACTCTTGATCCCAACGGGAGGGCATATTTTTGGGTAACTTATAGAATTTTAAATAACAGTGGTTTCTTTTTCAGAAAGGTTTCGTTGAAACATTTATTACATATTTGTATGAAATGATAATGGTAATTTGAATATTCATATCAAAGATAATCAACCATCATGTGTGTTAAAATATTCTAGAGACTCCAAAATAATATTTCCTCACATTTTGGCTGAGTACTCCTTCAAAAGGAAAATAAAATAGAGACAACACTAAATGGCCTATGGATAGAAGGAAGCAATATGAGCTAAGTTTAATAAACTTTGACAACCATGTCTTATATCAGGAACTCCCTGTCTTTTTTCTATAAAAAAAAAAAAGAAGCTTTTTCTATTGGTAAATGTTTTTGATGGAGAGATGATGATGATGACAAAGACATTTTGAATACCAAACTTCCAATGAAAATATCTCCTCATCATGTGCAATGTATCATTTCAAATCTTACTTTTAGATGATTTCAACATTAAATCAGAAGAACTTTGTGGAAATCTGGAGAATAAAGAGATTGCTGAAGTTGGAACCAGAGAGGTTTGTGAGGAACCAATTGCTGTAAAGATGGAACCAGATGAAATGTCAGCGGGTAAACAGTTAGTTTATCCTTTACAAGAAGTTGTTCATTGGTTGACCAGGGTCATCATTAATGACAAAAGATGTTAAAGGAACTCTTGATCCCACAACATGAGGATTTTTTGGTTAATTCATAAAAATTTAAAATAACAGTGGTCTCTTTTTTTAAACAGTGTTTGTTGAAAAATAAATAAGGTATTCTTTAGAAATGATTATGGGTAATTTGAATATTCATATCAAAGATAATCAACCATCAAGTGTGTTAAGATATTCTTGAGACTCCAGAATAATATTCCATCACATTTCAGCTGAGTACTCCTTGAAGAGGAAAATAAAGCAGAGGCAGCACTAAATCACCTATGGATAGAAGGACGCAATATTAGCTGAATAGTTTAATAATCTTTGAAAACCATGTAAATATCAGGAACTCAGGGGAAAAAATGTTGCTTTTTCGTTTGGTAAAAGTTTATCTTGGAGAGTGCTGATGATGACAAAGTGATATTGAATACCAAACTCCCAATGAAAATATCTCCTCATAATTTGCAATGTATCATTTTAAATCTTACTTTTAGATGATTTCAACATTAAATCAGAAGAACTTTGTAGAAATCTGGAAAATAAAGAGATTGCTGAAGTTGGAACCAGAGAGGTTTGTGAGGAACCAATTGCTGTAAAGATGGAACCAGATGAAGTGTTCACAGGTAAACAATTAGTTTATCCTTTACAAGAAGTTGTTTATTGGTTGACCAGGGTCATCATTAATGACAAAAGAAGTGAAAGGAACTCTTGATTCCAACGTTCGGGCATATTTTTGGCTAATTCTTGAGATTTTTAAAATAACAGAGGTCTCTTTTTTAAAACAGTGTTTTGTTGAAAAATAAATTAGGTATTCTTTAGAAATGATTATGGTAATTTGAATATTCATATCAAAGATAATGAACCATCAAGTGTATTAAAATATTCTTGAGACTCCAGAGTAATATTTTCTCACGTTTCGGCTAAGTACTCCTTGAAGAGGAAAATAAAAGAGAGACAACACTAAATGGCCTATGGATAGAAGGACGCAATGTTAGCTAAATAGTGTAATAATCTTTGACAACCATATCAATATCAGGAACTCCCTGTCTTTCTTTTATAAAAAAAAAAATAATAATTGCTTTTTCTATTAGTAAAAGTTTTTGATGGAGAGAAGATGATGATGACAAAGTGATTTTGAATACCAAACTCCCAATAAAAACATCTCCTCATCATTTGCAACGTATCATTTCAAATCTTACTTTTAGATGATTTTAACATTAAATCAGAAGAACTTTGTGGAAATTTGGAGAATAAAGAGATTGCTGAAGTTGGAACCAGAGAGGTTTGTGAGGAACCAATTCTTGTAAAGATGGAACCAGATGAAATGTTAGCAGGTAAACAGTTAGAATAACCTACAGTGCAGTATCAAGGATACTTTTGATTGGTTGACATGGGTCAAGGGTCATAAGGTAGCTGAGGGGTATAATCTTTGTGTTTAATGAAAGTTATTACTCATTTGAATCATATCAAATCTTCCTTACTTTTAGATCATTGGAACATTAAATCAGAAGGATTTCATGAGAACTTTGAGAAGAAAGAAATCACTGTAGCTGCAACCAAGAAGATTTTTGCTGTAAAGATGGAACCAGATGAAATGTCAGCAGGTAAACAGTTAGTTTATCCTTTACAAGAATTTGTTTATTGGTTGACCAGGTCATTGGTTGATCAGTTGTCATGAGGCATGACAGGTTTTTGGACCATTAGGTAAAGTATTTGTAACAAGGGATGATCAACCCACTCCACAGTCTTGCAATTAAACGCTTAACTCAAATTGCATTAAGTATTTAAGATTTTATTGCAAACAAAGCTTTATGCAACGTTGAACATAAATATATACGAAAAAGAAGGAAAAAGAAAAGAAACTCTTGCTTGTCATACGCTGTGATCTTCTTCCTTGATCGCATTTACGAAAAATTGCGTCTGAGACGCAAGGACTAGAAGGTTAAAGCGACTCTGAATGGGCAGCTTGTGCTATACTCCAAAATAGTGATTCCCGTGTATTTTATAAAATGACGTTTAAGTTCCAAAATGGTGGTTCCCGTGTATTTTATAAAATGACGTTCAAGTTCCAGAATGGTGGTTCCCGTGTATTTTATCAAATGCCGTTCAAGTTCCAAAATAGTGCTTCCCGTGTATTTTATAAAATGACGTTCAAGTTCCAAAATGGTGGTTTCCGTGTATTTTATAAAATGACGTTCAAGTTCCAAAATGGTGCTTCCCGTGTATTTGATAAAATGACATTCAAGTTCCAAAATGGTGGTTCCCGTTTCCGCGCATTTTATCAAATGACATTCAAGTTCTAAAATGGTGGTTCTCGTGTATTTTATTAAATGACGTTCAAGTTCCAAAATGGTGGTTCCGTGTATTTTATCAAATAACGTTCAAGTTCCAAATTGGTGCTTCCTGTGTATTTTATCAAATGGCATTCAAGTTCCCCTAACTAGCTCTCATGATAGATATTCAAGCTCAGTTTATAGAATGGCCTCTTCCGGCGATTTAATTTCTTAAGTTTGTTTTTAGCATTTAACATCTCTGCTGGATGTGTCCCTGTCTTAGTAGGTCAGTTGTTTCTTACAAAATGAATGATAACGAACGATGATTACAGTATACGTTCCTGGCAATTTATCTCAAAACTTGGGGTCAAGAGCAATACATGAAAATTGTGGATTTCTAGCCCTCAATGACTATAGGTCCAAATGGGATGCTTTAAACCCTCAGTGGTATAAGCAGACTTCCCAGAAAGAAAGGAAAAAATAAGTCCTCACTATCAATAGCGCGAAAGAACTATCTTCAACCCACACTCTTATTAGCGGGAAGACAAATTTAGTGGAGCCCTCAGCTCCTTGCTCCTGTCACTCGGTGTTTGTAGCTGTCAATCCTACCACCCAATAGTCAGCTCACCCAATTTTAAACCAAAAAAGGGAATATGACACCCATGATGCTTTTGTGGTGGTCATTGTGGGGCTAGTATAGAAGCAGTTTACACAGTACAGTTCGAATTGCACACTGTACACAACCCAGGAGTATGGGCGCTTATTGGGATGAAACTTTGGACCAAAAAAGTGGTGAAATTCTATATTAATGGGCACTTAATGTGTCAAATACGATATTCATATCAAAGATAATAATAATAATATTAAAAACAAAAATAAGAATACAGAAATTACAACAGAAATACAATGGATCAAGCTGCACAATAAGACAAATGTCCTGTCTTTTTAAACAAAAACATTTGGCTTGAGTTGGGAGAGAATTCCACAACCAAGGACCTTTATAAGCAAAGGCCTTTTCACTAAGAGTTTTATGCTTAATTCGGGGAACAAATAGGGATTTTAAATGAATTTCATAGCTGGATGGTTTTTCAACTACAATAACATGTAAGTAATTTGGGAGCAAGGCCTTTAATGCACTTGAAAACTTGTAAAATAATTGTAAACTCAGTTCTTTGTTTGACTGTTAACCAGTGAAGGGTTTTGAAAACAGCATTAATGTGAGGAAATTGTGGTAGTCTGAAAATCAAGCGAGCAGCACCATTAAGTATTCTTTGAATTCTGTAAAGTTGATAATCAGGTAGTCCAACAAGAAGTGAATTACAATAATCAATGTGACTTTTAACAAAAGCATTAATAAGGGTTTTTATGGAAAATTCAGTTAAATAATTGGCAATCTGGCAAATGATATAAAGACCGTGATAAGCTTTGGAACAAACTTTCCCAATATAAATATTCATAGACATGTAATTGTCCAAATGTACACCCAAATTTTTACACAATAAGATGGTTTTATTTCAACATCACCAACTTTCATGGATTGGGCTCCAGCTTTAGCTAATTTCTGACGAGTGCCAATTAGAAGAAATTCAGTCTTGGAGTCATCGATCATGAGATTATTCTTGACCATTCAAGACCTTATTTCAGTAATAAGGGATTGCATTGCCCTGACTGCCTCTTTCTCTGAGATAAAACCAGTAGTGAATGAGTGTTAAAAAGAAATATTCATTTTTCAACAAGCACATGTCTGTTTTGTTTTCGTGTTTGGTATAATTATGATGTTAGCTGGTGTGTGCATGTTCATGATGTAAAAATGTTGAATTTCATTAATAGGCGTAGTGGGCGGGGCTTGATATGATTTTGCTGAAAAGGGCTTGTAAACACAGTATTTCAAGAACAGTAAAGAGTAATGTATTATATGGTACACAGATAGCCCATGGTCTGCAGATATGGCCTAATGTTGTGGTGGTGATTTCATGCATATTAATAAGTGGGCATGGCTTTAAGTGAAAATTTCGAAAAAGTGATAAATGAACAACTGTATGTCTGTTGTGCGTCATATTGAGCATGATAATTTTGTTGGTTATGTACATGCTTATGTTATCAACAGGTGTCATTATACGCATGGTGGGCGTGGCTTAACGTGAAAGTACAAAATGATATAAACACCATAAACGATATTTCAGATATGTGGTACACAGATGGGTCATGGTCTGTACGTATGTTCTAATGTAGTGGTAGTTATGTCATGAATGCTAATGAGTAGGTGGGGCTTGCTGACAAATTCTTGAAAAATAATAAATGAGCAATCGTTTTTGCATCATACTTGCTTTGATGATGTTCTTAATTATTGTGCAAATGCTAAGGTCAACAATTTTTATTGTTCTGCATAGTGGATTTGGCTTATGAATATATATGGAACAAATATTGCATGATATGCAATTATATGACAGTTAATACAAATTTTGCAAATCAATCAGCTTATGAAAAAGCATAGGAACCACAAAACCTTTTTTTTTTCATTATTAATTCCCTCAAATTGATTTTATCCCTGAATCAACATTTTGATGGGTCAGAAAAATGTTATACATTAAGTCAAGAACAGCTGAATTTAAATTACAATCTTAGGAGAATTAAGTGATTATTAGTGTACACCTTAGAGTATGTCATAATCTTTTACTGTATATTATAGCAATTCTCAGTACTCCCAGGAAAAACAAAACTAATACAATTTGAGTAAATATATTGACATAAATTTGATGAACAATTCTGAAACATGTGTTAAAGTATGAAATCATTGTCATATGAAGTAGGTAGACAGTATGTGACAAAAACTGGAAAAATGATAAATGATTAAATACTGTAAATGAGCACTAGACCGAAAATTGAGGCCGTATTTTTAGGAGCCCCTCCCCCAAATTATAATAATGATGATCATCAAATACTTATCTAGCATGCAATGGTATAGGAATTTTCCTGGTTAATAGGAATATTATTCAAGTGACCTTCACCTTCACGTTGCCTGTGGGCTGTGGAAGCATGAAGTTTATTGATCTGTTGTGGATAATAAATCTGTGAAATTCAGAAAAACGAGCGCCCTTACTTTTCGGTCTAGTGCTCCTTCCATTTTTAAAAATAAAATTACAAAATTACTGGAATTCCTGTGATATTGCATATTTGCATTGTATCTTGAACTTTATCAAATGAAAATTAATGTATGGAAACTTGATAAAGCTTGGTTGAATGGAAACTTTGGAAATTCCTGTTTCAGATGACTTAAACTTTGGATTAGTGGCTGATTCAGAGAATGAGTGGAGAAGCTCAGCTGTAACCAATAAGGCGGCCCGAGGGCACATTGTTGTAAAAGTAGAGCCTGATGCATTCACGACAAGTAAGTAGTTCAAACAGCATCATATGAATTATATTATAATTATAGATATCAAGTTGGGATAGTGTACAGGTATTTGTTATCTTTTAATGAATAATGAACCTGTGACATCATACTCTGTTCTAAAAATAAATTAACAAAATAAATTACAGTCCCACGTATTTTTTGTGTAAATTCTGTAATTCAAAATAAAACAATAACTGCATGTCTGAATAGAAACATCATGACCTCTGAGTCAAGTATCATGATAAAGGAGAAGAAAAGGTGTAATGTTTCTCTGTCTAGGTGCAAATATCAGTATGAGAGTCAGGGTACATGATGGAGGATTGGGATGTATGTGTATGGTGGACAGAGTGCTTGATGGTGGGTAGGTACATGTAAGTAGAGGATGGGTGTGTGAGTGTAGGGTAGGTAAATGACGGAAGGTGGGTAAATGATGGAAGGTGGGTAAATGATGGAAGGTGGGTAAATGATGGAAGGTGGGTAAATAATGGAAGGTGGGTGAATGATGGAAGGTGGGTAAATAATGGAAGGTGGGTAAATGATGGAAGGTTGGTAAATGATGGAAGGTGGGTAAATGATGGAAGGTGGGGTGGGTGGATGAGTAGAGGGTGGGTGGATGAGTAGAGGGTGGGTGGATGAGTAGAGGTGGGTGGATGAGTAGAGTGGGTGGATGAGTAGAGAGTGGGTGGATGAGTAGAGGGTGGGTGGATGAGTAGAGGATGGGTGGATGAGTAGAGGTGGGTGGATGAGTGGGGTGGGTGGATGAGTAGAGGCGGGTGGATGAGTAGAGGGTGGGTGGATGAGTGAGGATGGGTGGATGAGTAGAGAGCGGGTGGATGAGTAGAGGGTGGGTGGATGAGTAGAGGATGGGTGGATGAGTAGAGGTGGGTGGATGAGTAGAGGGTGGGTGGATGAGTAGAGAGTGGGTGGATGAGTGGGGTGGGTGGATGAGTAGAGGATGGGTGGATGAGTAGAGGATGGGTGGATGAGTAGAGGGTGGGTGGATGAGTAGGGTGGGTGGATGAGTAGAGAGCGGGTGGATGAGTGAGGTGGGTGGATGAGTAGAGGATGGGTGGATGAGTAGAGAGCGGGTGGATGAGTGAGGGTGGGTGGATGAGTAGAGGATGGGTGGATGAGTAGAGGGTGGGTGGATGAGTAGAGGGTGGGTGGATGAGTAGAGAGTGGGTGGATGAGTAGAGGGTGGGTGGATGAGTAGAGGGTGGGTGGATGAGTAGAGGGTGGGTGGATGAGTGAGGGTGGGTGGATGAGTAGAGAGCGGGTGGATGAGTAGAGAGTGGGTGGATGAGTAGAGGGTGGGTGGATGAGTAGAGGATGGGTGGATGAGTAGGGTGGGTGGATGAGTAGAGGGTGGGTGGATGAGTAGAGAGCGGGTGGATGAGTAGAGGGGGGTGGATGAGTAGAGGATGGGTGGATGAGTAGAGGCGGGTGGATGAGTAGAGGGTGGGTGGATGAGTAGAGGATGGGTGGATGAGTAGAGGGTGGGTGGATGAGTGGGGTGGGTGGATGAGTAGAGAGTGGGTGGATGAGTAGAGGGTGGGTGGATGAGTAGAGGATGGGTGGATGAGTGGAGGGTGGGTGGATGAGTAGGGGTGGGTGGATGAGTAGAGAGCGGGTGGATGAGTGGGGTGGGTGGATGAGTAGAGGATGGGTGGATGAGTGAGGGTGGGTGGATGAGTAGAGGTGGGTGGATGAGTAGAGGGTGGGTGGATGAGTAGAGAGCGGGTGGATGAGTAGAGGTGGGTGGATGAGTAGAGGATGGGTGGATGAGTAGAGGGTGGGTGGATGAGTAGAGGGTGGGTGGATGAGTAGAGGTGGGTGGATGAGTAGAGGTGGGTGGATGAGCAGAGGGTGGGTGGATGAGTAGAGAGAGGTGGGTGGGTGAGTGAGGGGTGGGTGGATGAGTAGCAGGTGGGTGGGTGAGTAGAGGTGGGTGGATGAGTAGAGGGTGGGTGGATGAGTACAGGGTAGGTGGATGAGTAGAGGGTGGGTGGATGAGTAGAGGTGGGTGGAGTAGTAGAAGGTGGTGGATTAGTAGAAGGTGGTGGATTAGTAGAAGGTGGTGGATTAGTAGAAGGTATATTAATGGCAGCTATAATTTGATAACTGAATGTTCATATATTTATGATTTTAGATCTGTTTTGCTCAGATTCTAATGCTCTTTGTAATAGGTTATCAAATTTTCTGTAGCTTCAATAGACCTATAAAGTAAGTAATGTACTTTCAATTTCTATTTCTTTGTTATTGGAGGAAAACTTTAATTGATACATTGTTGATGGTTGGTACCCTGTTACAGAAGAGTCCATTAAAAGGAGGGTAGGTCAAGTGATGGTAGAAATGTTAAAAGTTTTAGCCCATACATTTTACATTCAAATAAAATCTATTTTTAAAAAAGAATTTTGTTACCATTTAACAGCTTTTTGACAAAAATCTCATCAAATTTACACTAAAAATTAAACAAGACACATTACCTCTGTACTTGCAGTAATTGTCAAGAAATCACAATTAAGTAAATTGTTTGTGTAGCAAAACTGACAACATTTACACTGTGTAATGTATATAGAAACATAAATGACTTACAATTTTGGGCTGACAGCTGGGAATTTATGTTTGTGAGAACTAAAAGTATACCAAACCTGAATATGCACTCTCATGGAATACTGATGCTTGTGTGATGTGGAAGTAGAATCTTCTACAGCAGTTTTCATTTCTGTTTCTTAGGTGATCATTGCAAAAACTCAAATCAAGACGTTGAAGGTGGTTGGTTCCCTGTTACAGAAGAGCTCATTAAAAAGGAGGGTAGGTCAAGTAATGGTAAAGATATTAAAACTTTGAGCCCATACATTTTAATGAAATCAACCTCCAAGAAAAATATATTTCTTGAAGGAATTTTGTTACCATTTAACAGCGTTTTCGACAAAAATCTCTGGAAATTTGCGTCTGCTTCTTATTAGTACTAAAAGTACACCAAGGCTGAATATGCACTCTCATGGAATACCAATGTTTGTGTGATGTGGAAGTAGAATCTTCTACAGCAGTTTTCATTTCTGTTTCTCAGGTGGTCATTGCAAAAACTCAAATCAAGACGTTGAAGGTGGTTGGTTCCCTGTTACAGAAGAGACCATTAAAAAGGAGGGTGGCTCAAGATATGATCAAAAAGGTAAAACTGTCTCATTACTTTCACTAACATTGACAAGCCTTGTATACATAAGCAAGTGGAGGGTGGCCAAGTGGATAGGTGATTGCAGGTCGGCCAAGTGGGTAGGTTATTGGAGGTTGGCTAAGTGAGTAGGTGATTGGACAGATGGGGGAGAGGCTGGATGGGTAGGTGAGTAGAATTTGGCTGGGTAGGAAGGTGTTAGGGGATAAGCTATGGGTAGCTGGGTGAGTGATGAGTAGCTGGGTGAGTGGGGGGGGGGCTGGGTGAGTGGTGCAGATTGTTGTAAAGAAAATCTGGATTTGATCTATACCCTCAATACCTAGTTGTGGAAGGAAGATTTTTTCATGATTATTAGTAAACTAAATTTTGGAAAGAAATTCAGAGGTTTTTCATAACTTGGCTGTGCAGTATTTTGCCTTGATTAAAATCAATTTCTTGAATATTCATGAATAAAAGTGCAATTTTCAAACTTTGACAGTTCAACTCTGATTTGCTGAAAAATCCCCTGATAAATGGGGTAAAAATTGACAATTTTACATGATATCTTTCCACCTTCATTAATTGACAGTTCACTGTGAGTCCCTGATGACCGTTATTCAAAAGATGGATAACAAACATTTTTCTAAATAACAAATGTAAAATATACAATGGATGAGTGATATCATAACAAATATTAAATTGTATTCCAATTAAAATGAAGGTTTGAAAATATACACAATGACCACCAATGCTAAAATGTGCAAGTCTCATTTCAGTCATTTCTACACCAATCTGTTCAAGCTTTCACCATTACTTTCACCATTTTTTACCATTAAATGTCTTCTTTTATGTAGGCTGAATGTGCTTTACTAAAGGAAATCCTATAATTTCAAAAATTAATGAAATTTCTGTATATATGCATTTTCTTTCCAGGAAGTTTTGCAGTAAAGGTAGTCTCGGCTTATGGTTATGATGTGGTAAATCAGTTGAACAATGAGGTCACAAGTAATTATTCAGACACATCCACCACAATTCATGACTCTGCATCATACTCAGTTGATGCCACAGATAAGAATGATCAACGTGCTAGTCATACAATTCATGACTCTGCATCAAACTCAGTTGATGCCACAGATGAGAATGATCAACATGTTAGTCATTATGTAATTAATATTAATTGTATTGAAAAGTCATACAAATGCAAAAAATGTCAAAAGTGTTTCAGCCAAGAAAATAGTTTGAAACTTCATGAAAGAAGACATACAGGTGAAAAGCTGCATAAATGCAGATATTGTGAAAAGAGTTTCAGTAATATAAAGGTTCATGAAAGAACACACACTGGTGAAAAGCCACATCAATGCAAATACTGTGCTAAGTGTTTCAATCAAAGTTCTTCTTTAAAGAAACATGAAGTAACACACACTGGTGAAAAGCCACATAAATGCAACTTCTGTGCAAAGTGTTTTGGTCGAATTTCTTATTTAAAGGTTCATGAGAGAACACACACTAATGAAAAGCCACACAAATGCAAATACTGTGAAAAGTGTTTCAGTCGCAGCGATTATTTAAAGAAACATGAAAGAACACATTCTGGTGAAAAGCCACATGAATGCAAATACTGTGAAAAGTGTTTCATACAAACTACTAACTTAAAGAAACATGAAAAAACACATACTGGTGAAAAGCCACACAAATGCAAATACTGTGAAAAGTGTTTCAGTCACAGTGATTATTTAAAGAAACATGAAAGAACACATTCTGGTGAAAAGCCATATCAATGCAAGTACTGTCAGAAGTATTTCAGTCAAATTTCTAATTTAAAGGCTCATACGAGGACACACACTGGTGAAAAGCCACACAAATGCAAATACTGTGAAAAGCGTTTTGGTCGAATTTCTGAATTAAATGTTCATGAAATAATACACACTGGTGAAAAGCCACATGAATGCAAATACTGTGAACAGTGTTTCAGTCGAATTTCAAATTTAAAGATTCATGAAAGAAAACACACTGGCGAGGAGCCATATAAATGCAAATACTGTGAACAGACTTTCAATAATGGTTCTCATTTAAAGAGACACGAAAGAATACACACTGGTGAAAAGCCATATAAATGCAAATACTGTGCAAAGCGTTTCATAGATCAAAGTTCTTCTTTAAAGAAACATGAATTAACACACACTGGTGAAAAGCCATATAAATGCAAATACTGTGCAAAATGTTTCAATCGAAGTTCTTCTTTAAAGAAACATGAATTAACACACACTGGTGAAAAGCCACATAAATGCAAAAACTGTCAGAAGTGTTTTTATCAAATTTATGATTTAAAGAAACATGAAAGATTACACTGGTGAAAAGCAAATGCAAATACTGTGAATAGTGTTTCAAATGTAAATACTGTGAATAGTGTTTCAAATGTAAATACTGTGAATAGTGTTTCAAAATAAATACTGTGAATAGTGTTTCAAATGTAACTACTGTGAATAGTGTTTCAAATGTAAATACTGTGAATAGTGTTTCAAATGTAAATACTGTGAATAGTGTTTCAAATGTAAATACTGTGAATAGTGTTTTAACTGTAAATACTGTTAATAGTGTTTCAATATGTTCTCATTGAAAGGTAAGTGAAAGAACACACACAATGAGGAAAGGCTACATAAATGCAATTACTGTCAGAAGTGGTTCAATTAAAGTTGACATTTAAAAAGACCTGAAAAAACCCACACAGGGAAAAAGCCCTATAAATGTAAATACTGTGAATAGTGTTTCAAATGTTACTACTGTGAATAGTGTTTCAAATGTAAATACTGGGAATAGTGTTTCCATGAAGGCTATAAGCTAAGGATGATATGAAAGAACACAAAATGATGTGTGATCCTTAAAATAAAGCTTCCTTCTGAACTTGCTTTATATAATGATCATGTGACACACCACAAATAATAGCTCCAAAAAATTTTTTATCACAAAATGTATCACATTTCAGCCGAGTATTCTGTAAGTGATACATTAAAGAATACACTCACATCATTTAGATAACTTATGACAAAAACCATGCAAATTGTCAAAATGGATTAACTCTAACACTCACTTCATTCATGATAACTTATGAGGAGGGGGAGGGTAGTGCACAGATTGCCAAAATAAATTAACTATCATTCTAGGAGAATACATAATTGTAAGGATCACAACATTTTCCTTACTTTTTAGAATTCGGGAACCAAGGATTATTTGAGAGCCTACACCAGTTTTTGATTTCCAATTATGAGCCATTACGATTGATCAGCAATGCTAATATTTTCACAATAATTATAGGGTGACATCTATTTAGGATTTCAGTATAAATTGATTGCTTTGATAAAAATTGTAGAAATTTCCAGACCTCAAGAGAAATTTTGCTACTCAAATTTAGGCATTTAATCTGTATATTCTCAGTCAAGATGAAATCTTACTGTGACCCTGAAGCTTTTTTGTTGATTATTATATTGTAACACCCTTACAGATTGAGGTTCTATCAGGATAAAAGAACAAAGGAAATCCATATATAAATATGAGATGTCAACACATAATATCTGGAAGCAAGTGTTGATCCTAACATAAGTTTCCTGTGCATCCTGCCAAAGACTTCCACAAATTTGGAGGGGTGCAAAAACTTGCTTTAAAATATGTGTATGTAGTCTTTTGTATGTGATCTTCACTTTTGTGGGATCCCACAATATCATATTTAAGATTTAGAAGTCCTCCTTTATTTCCAATGGGTATGGATTTCCCCAATCGTTCAAAGTTTAAAGTATACACAGTAAATTACATTAGCATTCAGAATTTTTTCATTTAAAGGATGTGTGATCCTTAAAATGAAGGATTTTCCTGAACTTGCATTATATAAGGTTCAAGAGACATCACAAATTTTGCTAATTAGAAATATTTTGTAACTTGAAAATAAGTCTTGGAAATTTGGATTATCATAGCTCCAAGAGTTTGTTCGATGTGCAAAACGTATGATGTATTTATCTAAGACTGTGATAGGTAGTCGTTTAACCATTTATTGGAACACTGCCTGAAAGATGAAGGTGTATTATTCTGGAGTCTCTAGAATATTTGAGTTTCCTTGCATTTGATGAGACATGAAGTTTGATATGAATAATGCTAAAACCCCTGGTTTTGAGTGCGTAGAATATTTTAATTTTTCTCTTCCCGAATAAACCCTATGCCGTGCAGGGGCAGGGGTGTAACTAGATTTTGAAGTCAGGGGGTGTAAGACAAATTTGCCTAGCAAAAATTTGCACTTGCCCGACTTTTCTATAAACGATATACATGTGTCTATATACAATCACACAATATAGAACAATTGGAAACGGACCATTTCTCCTAACTGGCTTGGGGCACATGTGTCTTCAAGTACCAAACGTGGAACAGAGAATCAGCATGTACTTGCTTAAAAGGCCCCTAGCGGCGTCCAGGGGTGAAACCTTGGTAGGGGTTTATGAGGCGAAGCCCCAGAAGCTCTGAAAGTTTCCTGTTTTAGTTGCCCCAAAATTGCTGAAAATCAACACAAAGTAAAGAAATAAATAAAAGTGATGAAAAGAAGAGAAATTTCCTCTGAAAATAGAGAGAAATTGTGGGGTGTGAATATTTTAAATCATACTTAGATAAACACTGTAGGGTTAATGTAAATGAAACATTGTGGAGTCCTGGGTGAAGCATGGGTAGGGATTTAGAGGAAATAGTTCTGCTCAAATGCTTCTTGGAAGGTGTCCAGGGGCGAAAGCTCTGAATATTTATTTGTCTTTTATACCCCAAAATGGCTGAAAATCAGCACAAACTGACAAAGTTTGGAACATTTAAAGGATTAGTTCAGTGGTCAAGCATGTTTATCTTGTATGAAAGAGGACTTTAAAAGAAACAAAATGGTGAAGAAAGCATTGCAAAATTTTATTCCATTAAGGGATATTCAAGTTTAAAGTTTGGTATCATTTCTGTTGTAGAAACGGCTGAAATCAGACTACTTGTGATGTCACAGCCTCGGATTCCTCAAAATCTTTTAAGTATTTTAAAGAAAGTTTATTTAATTTTTTCACAATTTATATCATTTTCCCTCAAACTTTCTTTAGGTGGTATATTATAAATACCCTTCTTAGGTTCAGTTTTACTTCTTTTTGCCATATCCCATGTTTTTAAGCCACAAAATCGCACGACAAAATATGATAGAATACATAAAGATGGTTATATATACTAAACAGTGACGCAACCTAACCATGACCAAGTTATCAACTCCACGGTACCAGGGCGGAACTATAGCTTTACTAGCCACAGGTTATACAGTCCTATGAAGTGCTGTTATGAAAAGATTGAAGCCACCAGCTAGTATGATTCGTGAGTAATTAGTTACCCAAGGTATCATTCCTGACACAATCATTACTACACCACCCAATTAAATATATGTGTCTGATAGATATTAGTGATGGCTACGATTGCCATGCTTGTTGGTGGGGCTTAAAAGGGTCATTCTCAATATCAAACTTTGTATTTAGTCAGATCGCCAAGGAGCCTGCTGCGCAGGAAGAACGTACACATGTCATGATAAAGCCGTGGAAAAACTGCAGGCAGCTTAAAAAGCCATATGAATGCAAGTAATGTGAAAAGCATTTTGCTCAAATTTCTGATTTAAAGTTGCATGAAAGAACACACACTGGTGAAAAGCCACACCAATGCAATTACTGTAAAAAGTGTTTTAATCGAATTTCTCATTTAAAGATTCATGAAACAACACACACTGGTGAAAAGCCACATAAATGCAAGTACTGTCAGAAGTGTTTTAATCTAATATATGCTTTAAAGAAATCTGAAGGAACACAAACTAGTGAAAAGCCACATAAATGCAAATAGGGTCAGAAGTGTTTCAAACAAAGTTATGCTTTCAAAAAACATGAAAGAACACACAAATCAAAGTTATCATTTAAACAAGTCCCCGGGGACAACTGCGCAGCCATCACAGCGCAGCGGTCATTAAACCAATCAGGTATTATTACCCTGCTCCGCTCCTTTATGCTGAGCACCAAACAAGAGTGCAGCAGGTCCCACCAAGTCTTTGGTATGACCCGACCGGTGATTGAACTCATGACCTTCTGGCTGGAAAGCGGGTGCTCTACCAATTAGCCAGGGGGACCAAACAATTTGTGAAAGATCATAAAGATTCATGATCCTTTAAATTAAGATCTATTCTAAACTTGCTTTCTATAACGATCATGTGGATTGTCATAGTTTCAAGAGTCAAGAGTTTTTTCTATGTGCAAAACATATGATGTATTCATCTATGGTTGTGCAGGTAGTCGTTTAACTATTTAAAGGAGCACTCAGACGAAATGTATGATGTATTTATCTGAGGCTGTGATTGGTAGTCGTTTAACTATTTAAAGGAGCAAGGGATAAAATGTATGATGTATATATCTAAGGCTGTGATTGGTAGTCGTTTAACTATTTAAAGGAGCACTCAGACGAAATGTATGATGTATCCATCTAAGGCTGTAACAGGTAGTTGTTTCATTATTTAAAGGAGCACTTTGATGAAATGTATCATGTATCTATCTAAAGCTGGGCTGTGATTGGTAGTCATTTAACTATTTAAAGCTCTCAGATGAAATGTATGATGTATTTATCTTAAGGCTGTGACTGGTAGTCGTTTTATCTAAAGCTGTGATTGGTAGTCGTTTAACTATTTATAGGAGCATTCTGATGAAATGTATGATGTATTTATCTAAGGCTGTGATTGGTTGTCCTTTAACTATTTAAAGGAGCACTTATATTGAATATATAATGTATTCATCTAAGGCTGTAACAGTTAGTCATTAAACCATTTAAAGGAGTACTCAGATTATAGGTATGATGTATTTATCTAAGGCTGTGATTGGTAGTCATTCAACTATTTAAAGGAGCACTCAGACGAAATGTATAATGTATTTATCTAAGGCTGTAACAGTGATTCTTTAATTATTTAAAGGAGCATTGGATGGAATGTATTATTTATTTATCTAAAGCTGGGCTGTGATTGGTAGTCATTCAAGTATTTAAAGGAGCTCTCAGATGAAATGTATGATATATTTATCTATGGCTAATACTGGTAGTCATTTTTATGTAAGGCTGTGATTGGTAGTCATTTAACTATTTAAAGGAGCACTCAGATAAAATATATGATGTATTTTTCTAAGGCTGTAACAGTTAATCGTTTAACCATTTAAAGGAGCACTCGCATGGAATGAATGATGTATTTATCTAAGGCTGTGATTGGTAGTCATTTACCTATTTAAAGGAACACTCAGACGAAATGTATAATGTATTTATCTAAGGCTGTGATTAATACTTGTTTATCTATTTAAAAAGGCACTTGGATGAAATGAATGATGTATTTATCTAAGCTGTGATTGGTAGTTGTTTATCTATTTAAAGGAGCACTCGGAAAGCTGAAGGAGTATTATTCTGGAGTCTCTAGAATATTTTAGTTTCCTTACACTTAATGTAGTTTGATATGAATGATGCTAAAACCAACATGTCTAATAAATAATTAATTCATATTCAAGGCCATATATGAAACTAGAGACCCAGTATTTTAGGATTCCTATCAATTAGCCAAATCATGCCCTCACGTTTTTACCGAGAAATCTTTAATTTCCCACTCATTTTATTATCTATGTAGGAAGTTCTTATCTCTGTAGCTGGTTGGTCATTTTACCAACTTATATTACTTCCATTGTGTGCATTTGTAAACGAGTATAGAAAATATATCAGTGTTAAAAAAAAAAAAAAATGTTTTTAAATTTTCATTTTCTGTTATAAAGTACACAAGGTACATGTTACTATCTCTAAGGTTTGCATATGCCCCTTTATAGAGTAGGCTTCCCCATGGCTGGATTAGGTAGGGGTGGCAAGGAGCTCCCCTCACGTTTTGTTTATCTTGTATGGTGATTTTTGTATGTTATAAAGTGTGAGTTTGACTCCACTTATGGTAGACAAATTTGATTTTGTGACTTTGCCCTCCTCCAGCTTACGTGTAGGCAAACCCTGTACATTTGCTTCCCCAACATGCCATGGCACAGGCTCAACATGTTTGAATGTTTGGACTTGTTAAAGGCCAAAGCCTAGGGAAGCCCTGTGCCAAAGCACTTCGTCCTCTAAACAAGACTACAGGGAGGAGGGAATTTACCTCAGGAGATCGCTTTGCTTTGCCTCCCACTTTCCAAAGGATGGCGGAGCTACTACCCTCTTGCCCTTGTGTAAAGGAAGCTGGCTGGGGCAGAAGATGCCATTTAAAAGTAATGTGAAAACCCATTCTTAAAAAACAAAGTGTTTATAGTTTAGATCTACTTTAGCAGGCATTTAAGCACTTTACTGGAATTAAAGACTTTTTTTTTCTTTCCTGTTTTAGAACGGTAAAAATCTTAGATAAAGAAATTGGCACCACTGGTCCCAAATTCCTTTCCTTACCCCTACACTCAACACTCTCCTCCAACCAAATTGTTGTATGATGCGTCAACATATTATGCTCCCTCCCTGTCAAACAAAACTGCCCCCCCCCCTCCTACATCCTTATGTGTTTTGTACATCCACTTCTTTCTGCCAGGGAGGGTAGGGATGATCACCCCCTTCCCCCTTTCCCCATTCCCAAAATAAAATATGGACGGACCTTTTCAAATGAGTAGTCGTGACAATGGTCGAATTCAATATTAGACGTTTTTAGGCAAGTACAAGATCTGTAGTAAGTGGTCATCCATACTGTATAGAGGATACCAAAATCTTCAAGCTATAGTCAACTTTCTATGCTTATGTGTACTTATAGGGTAAGCCGTTCACGGTAGTTTCTCCTACATTATGAGAAAATTACTCAACAAATGAATCTCGGAAGGCTAACCTGTCAGCCTGTTAGCGGGAGATTTCCAACAATAGACCAAGCAGTGGTTTTTGATGGGAACATACTTTACCAGTGAACACTTTTCACTTACGACTGGGATTTTTTTTCTTCCAGTGGCGGTGCTATGATGAAAGGGGAGGAGGAGAAGGGGAAGGGGGGAAGCTTGCATTTGTCCCACGAAATCACTTTGCCCATCCCCATTCCCCTCCCCCAGAAAATTGTGTAAAGTCACATATTTTGTCCGATTAATAGGCTTATGGGACAAAATTGCCACCCCATGACCCAAATCCTGGTGTTGCCACTGTTCTCCCCCCCCCTCCCCTTAAATTAAAGCCCATGTTAAATAGGCCTTTGCACACGTACAAAAATAGATGCCAACTCGTTGCAGCCCGGTAACATTGGAGCCGTGCAGTGGCATGGTGAAAGGGGGGACAGGGGGAGGAGAAGGCAACTGCTCACAAAGAAACTTTCTAAGAGAGCGCCGAATGCACTTACAGGGGCGCAAAAATTGTAAAAGAATATATTTTTATATTATATATTATGTTTCATATATTATACATATTCTCAGGCTGCAATTTATATAATTTCAGAACAAACTGTATAAATGTTTTTTCTCAAAGATCTTCATTCTTACATCACAAACATACAAATCATCCTTCGCATGTCACCCCAGTTTGAACATTCTTTCCAAAATATATATTCCGTGAAATTGACATGATTCTAAGAAATTTTCTCATTCAAATCATGCCGAAAAACACAAAGTTTCCGGTAGCCTTGCCCCTAAGTACTTACCAGGACTTTGACCTTGGATTTGACACAATATTAAGCAAATTTCTGCAATCACATGGCTTCCGGGAGTTTCGCCTTTAGATTTAACACAATAAAAAACTAATTTCTAATATCCAAATCACGAAAAACATGCGACT
The DNA here is from genome assembly GCA_020152595.1 of Chiridota heheva. Lineage (NCBI taxonomy): Eukaryota > Metazoa > Echinodermata > Holothuroidea > Apodida > Chiridotidae > Chiridota > Chiridota heheva. The sequence continues at coordinate 2,980,317 of JAIGNY010004575.1, read as the reverse complement.
CCTGGCTTCGCCCCCTAAGCCAAGTTTTCTCCTGTAGATTTGACACATTTTAAAGCAATTTGTTGTTATCAAAATTATGAGAAACGTAGGGTTTCGCCCCCTGGGTCCCTACCATAACTTTGTCTCCAGAATTGAAACAATTTAAAGCATTTTTTCTACCAAAGATCAATGGAAGTGCAGAGCTTCCGGGGGGCTTCGCCCTGGGTTTGACACAATTTTCTGCTATCAAAATCACGATATCTGGGTCTCTTCCCCTTTGGGCTTAAACCAGGGTTTCGCCCATAGATTTGACACAATGCTAAAAGGAATATTCCCATGGTTTTTTTGTAAAATTGTATTTAAAAGAGCATACTTTTGGGGCAAATTCGATACAAAAATCAGGTTGACAGGAGATATGGATTTTTAAAGATTTCATAATTGCACTTTAAAGTTTTTGTACAGTATGATGAATTCGTGTTTGATGATGTCATAGAGACAATTCCATTGCGAATGTTTATGTATTTCTTTGAACATTAATTGGTTGTTTCTGTATGATTAGGAACAATTTTCCAAAAGTTATTGAAGTAGGGTATATTTGGCAAAATACCTAACTTTTATCAATTTATTTTTCTAGCAGGTTTACTAAAAACAAAGGATGATAAATCTTAATGAAATACATAAACTTTGTGGAAGAATGTGCTGCTGTAAAGTCATACTAAGCTTTTTCCTATTCGTTTATTGGCATTTTTTTTTGTGAACCTTAACATTTGAATATCTCCTGGTAGGAATAACATATCAACATGATTTTTGTACTAAATTGTTTCTCAAATTTGTCTCTTTCTTATAAAAGTTACGAAAATTCATGGGAATAATCCTATAAGCAATATTTTGCAACCGAAATTACCAAAAACGCATGCAGGGCTTCCGACGCCCTGGATTTGATATGCGTTTAAGCAATTTTCTGTTATCAAAATCATGCCGAGAAATTCAGGACTTCCGGAGGCTTTACCCTTTGGGCCTTTGACATGGCTGTTCACTCAATATAAAGTGGTTTTAGCTCTCGATAAATGCAGGGCTTGCAGAGACATTGTCCCTAGATTTGACACACTTTTTAGCAATTTGTTACTCCCAAAATTACGAGAAACGCAAAGCATAGGCCCTGGATTTGACACAATATTCAATATTCTGCAATAAAATCACATGAAACTTGGGGCTTCCGAAGCCCCCTTGACCCTTGCAAGGGCTTCGCCTTCAGGCAATTTCCTAAACGATGCCATGTAAACGGTACATTCCAATTTAAATCTATGTGCCCAACGTTTTAATCTTACTGTCTTATGAGCATTGTTTTTAGGGGCTCCAAATTGCCTTTGTTCCTTCCCAGTGGTGAATGATCCACCACGCCACTGGAGCCATGGGTAATATTGGATAACTGTACTGACTGAACGGGGACTGCACCTTTTTTTCTTAGTTTGGATACCATTGGTTTGCAAAGATCATAGGCTGGATTTTCCCACCGAAAATGTGTGTGGAGTGGGGGAGGGGGAAGGGGAGGAGTCAAATAGTGGGTGGAAAATTACGTTAAGATGCAAAAATGGGGAATTGGTGGGAGTGCCTCCTAGCTCCTCCCCAATTCCACTTATGTTATGGGAGGAGGTGTACATAGACCATATACACTTGTGGCAGGTTGGTCAAAAACAGAAGATAATTGGTACAAAGACAATTCAGTCTGATCATGTGGACTTAAATCTTTTTCAAATGTATTGTCTACTGCACCGCTCACAAATGTCACCTTAGTTACATCAGTACCTTCCAAAATAAAGCCCCCATGATTTGTCTGGGTGCTTACAAGACTTCCCTTATCCAGAGCCTTCACATTGAGGCCAGGTGTATAAAGCTAATTCTTTCCTAATTCATTCGCCAGCACTTGTAACCCTGTTTACAACCTCATCACACTTTATCCACCTACTTTGATAAGTTAAATCCCCTATTCCCTCCTTTCATGCATCAAGCCTGACCTGCAACAACTCGACATCAACCCCTGCACTCTCGGCAGTGGCGGCGTTACGGGATACATTGAAATATTCCCTCCCCACGAGATCACTTTGCCCCCACAAGCCCCCAGATAATTTTGTAAAGTGACATATTTTGTCCGATTTATACGATTTTGACTAAATTTCTGGTGCCTCTACTGACTCTTGGCAACTTTGCCTGGCCCTTTTTCCCCCCATGGACCACCACACCCCTTCTGTTTACCTGGGCCTTTCCACTCATCACAACATGTCCAAATCCCCCTCTCCCCCCTCCACCCTTTCTATTTCGCACCTCTTCATCAACACTCACAATCAAATTAAACAATACCTTTCCAACTACACCTCCATCAACACTGGTGGTTTCAAGGTAGGCGTCAAGAATAGCTTCTGCTCAGTAGCAAACTCCCCAACTACTCGTCTATCTATTCGGCTGAAGCTAGGACCATCCTGCTTGCCCTCAAGTATATTGAGTACACCCCGCTCAGTCGCTTTTCCATCTTCTCAGACTAGAAGCATATCCTTACTTCTTTACTCAACCTTAAATGGGATAACCCCACATCCCACCCCATCCTCCGAAAACTCCTTACCCACCGCCTCTGCAGAAAAAACATTATTTTGTTCTGAAAAAGTACGGTAACCCAGCCATGTGAACATCCAAGCAATGACAAAGTCGAACTGGCTGCTAAGTTTGCTAACAACATTTCCCTGCTCTTTCATAACAAAGTGAAATGATAACGGATTTTATGTGGGGCATGTTGTATTATTGTGTTTTGTAGAAGAAAAGTACGAAAAAGTGGGTGAAGTATTGATACCAAATTTTGATGAAAAAAGTTATTTTGTGGTCAGGTTGCAATTATGATTTACTAACTTATTGCGAGAAAGGAAAATTGTATTAAATTTTGCTATTCAGAAAGCAACAAAACTTTTCTTGTGTATTTTTAATCTCATTTTGCTGACTGCTTACCTTTAATTTTTCCAATTTTAGTCTGGCCCTAATTTCACGTTACAAGCATTGTGACAGTCATTTACCAGCGGCCCGACAGCCGTGGTGAAAGGAGGCACAGAACATGGTCTCCAATAATTTTCAAAAGAAGTCCTTTTAACTATTCGCCCGATGGGCAATTACTAACATTGGTCCTGTGGGAGCAGTTGGGAGAAATCACAAAATCGTCGTTAAGATACAAACAAATCACCAAACAAAAGTATACATTTTGAAGAAAAAAACGTGGTAGGTCGGACGAGTGCCCCCTCGCTCCCCCAAATCCCATCTATTTTCAAACCATATGTGCAGGAACCGGGCCATGTGAGAGGTGTACTCCCCCTCCCCACCCCCCGCCCCCCCCCCCTCCTCTTTCGAAAAGTGACAAAAGTGCCCCTTTTTTTAAAGTGCCCCTTAATTACTGTCAAAAAGGGCACTCACTTGATTTTCTGTCCCCTTGCCCCGAGTTTCTTCCGACACTCCTGCTTCTTACACCAGTCATTTCTACATATATAAGACAGAGCTTTAAATTTGAATATATCCTGAATGGAATAATATATTGAAGTAGTTTCTTCACCATGTTGTTTCTCGTGTAGTCCTGTTTCTTGTGAGAACTTGGTTGACCACTGTGGTAAATCAAAAACAGACATTAGAAAAACCAATACTATGATTACAAAAAATGCTTTCAGATTTACCAAAAAACGATCAGCCTGAACAGTGGCGGCGGAAGGTGTTTGAAAGTGGGGAGTGGGGTGAAGGGGGGGGGAGCTAAATCTGAGGGGCACTTTCCATCATATTTTCAAAGCATGTCAGTAGCATAGCAATATAGCTTGATATGGTCAACCCTCTCCCCTTTCCCTCCCCCCTCCCTCCCTTCCCGGAAAATGTATAAACTTTTATATGTCTGAACATCACTGAAGACCCATTTTTCCTTCTTTTTTAATTTACAGCTTCAAAAATTTTATATATTGGGATCCAAAATTTGGTAAAATAGACCGATTTGATTAAAATCTACAATAAGTGCTGAATTGGAAAATGTATAGATAATAAATCTTGAAATCGGCAGGATTTAGACTTATAAATCATGCTTAGCCATTCATCGTATGGTTCATGAATTGGAATACTTAATGTCTAAAATAATGTGAAAAGCAAAAGGGTCCTTATTGAGGCCATCATTTTTTTTTTCTTGCTGCTAAGAATAAGATATGTAATTATTTTTAGTATAAATTATGCACTTGTCAATTGTGTGACTCATCCTTACACTCCCTGACAAGGTGAGTCATTGCACCAGAGTGGGTGAACAAAACATCCAAATCAATCATTTATGTACAAAGTCAATGAGTCTGAAGTAAAATGACCACCCCAGAGTCACTCCGGTGACTGACAATTTGGTACAATGACACACATGTGAATTACTATTCCATATGTCAATGACTCGCCTTTGACTGACATTGCCGGAGGTAGTAGGGGTTAGTCATACAACTGGAAAGTGTATAATACCAGGTAACCCAAATAAATTCACACCCAGTCTTCAGCGAATCAGTGGCAAGTGTCACATTGTATGTTTTTTCTAGAAGCCAAATTAAAGGCGTTCCGCGAGAGAAATTTAGGTTATTTTGCTTGATGTTTGTGTTACTTTATTCAATCTTTCATAAGAATAATCAATTATAATAAGGGGACTTAAATATAAACTTTACACAGAGGATGGAGAGAGGCCCGAGAGGGTACGTCAGTTATGCCATTACAATGGTCCGGGTGATAATACAAGGTTTTACCTTGCATGGCCCATTTCAAAGATGCCCCACTAATGAAATTTGGGGTTGTTTACATACTCTCTGACAAAAGTCCTATTTGAAAGAGTTCGTACAAATTATAAGGTGGGAAAACAAAAGTAAGAACTTAAAGGCGAAGGCTCTTTAAGTATAAAAAGGTCCAATCTTGTCTAATATGTATAGGGCTGCTTGGGCCCCAACTTTGGTCTTGGGAAAAATTCAGAATAGTTTATCTTGTCCTATATGAGTCTCTTCTTTACATTAAACTGAAGCATATAATATATATATATATTTTTGTCTATTATATATATATATATATGTATATATATATATATTTATATTAGATATATATATATATATATATATATATATATATATATATATATATATATATATATATATATATATATATATATATATATATATATATATATATATATATATATATATATATATATATATATATATATATATATATATATATATATATATATATATATATATATATATATATATATATATATATATATATATATATATATATATATATATATATATATATATATATATATATATATATATATATATATATATATATATATATATATATATATATATATATATATATATATATATATATATATATATATATATATATATATATATATATATATATATATATATATATATATATATATATATATATATATATATATATATATATATATATATATATATATATATATATATATATATATATATATATATATATATATATATATATATATATATATATATATATATATATATATATATATATATATATATATATATATATATGTATATATATATATATATATATATATATATATATATATATATATATATATATATATATATATATATATATATATATATATATATATATATATATATATATATATATATATATATATATATATATATATATATATATATATATATATATATATGTATATATATATATATATATATATATATATATATATATATATATATATATATATATATATATATATATATATATATATATATATATATATATATATATATATATATATATATATATATATATATATATATATATATATATATATATATATATATATATATATATATATATATATATATATATATATATATATATATATATATATATATATATATATGTATATATATGTTCCTCTATATGTTCCTGGAGAAGCAGTGGTCCAGAAGGACCATATATATATATATATATATATATATATATATATATATATATATATATATATATATATATATATATATATATATATATATATATATATATATATATATATATATATATATATATATATATATATATATATATATATATATATATATATATATATATGTATATATATATATATATATATATATATATATATATATATATATATATATATATATATATATATATATATATATATATATATATATATATATATATATATATATATATATATATATATATATATATATATATATATATATATATATATATATATATATATATATATATATATATATATATATATATATATATATATATATATATATATATATATATATATATATATATATATATATATATATTTATATATATATTTATATATATATATATATATATATATATATATATATATATATATATATATATATATATATATATATATATATATATATATATATATATATATATATATATAAATATATAAATCTAAAAGATAAGTTCCAAGTGCATTGGCCATAACAAACAAAACAAAATAGGAAAAAATGACAATGTCTCTAGCCAACAGATTATTTTAAAAACCAAATATTTCGAAAACTCCTGTTTCCTTCTTCAGTGGTATGAAGTTAAATTAAAGTGGTAAAAACAGAAAAGGGAGAAAGATAAGACAGGTCTTTATTAAGTCCAAGGATGTGGCTCTTAGTTTTAATCATAAATTGCAATTCAAACAGCTTTCTGTCTTCCGTGCTTCTAAAGTTCCCCCTGATGAGAACCACTTTCAAATGTTCCAACTTATGTCTAGGCAAATTAAAATGCCCTGTTTTTAGGGAAAACGTTTCCACTTCCACTTCGTCTCATTAGTCCTTCTCTTGTTTTCGTGCCGTAACGCATTTTGGCGCCGGTTTTTTTTCTTTTTCTTCTCTGCGCGCTTTTCCCCTTTTGCGCCTACTATTTTACGCGTACGATTTTTGGCGCTCTTTGAAATGTGCTAACGTGCAAGCTATCATCGCTGTCATCTTCTAGCGTCATTTAACTTCATACCACTGAAGAAGGAAACAGGAGTTTTCGAAATATTTGGTTTTTAAAATAATCTGTTGGCTAGAGACATTGTCATTTTTTTTCCTATTTTGTTATATATATATATATATATATATATATATATATATATATATATATATATATATATATATATATATATATATATATATATATATATATATATATATATATATATATATATATATATATATTTTATATTGTATATATATATATATATATATATATATATATATATATATATATATATATATATATATATATATATATATATATATATATATATATATATATATATGAATATATACATATATATATACATATATATATATATATATATATATATATATATATATATATATATATATATATATAAATATATATATATATATATATATATATATATATATATATATATATATATATATATATATATATATATATATATATATATATATATATATATATATATATATATATATATATATATATATATATATATATATATATATATATATATATATATATATATATGTATACATATATTATATATATATGAAGAAAAAAAAGTTTTTAATGGTTCAGTGAAAGGGTATGTTTCTTCTCTAAAACAGCACTTGTCCTCTTTGAAAGAGAATTTTTCTTCTGAAAAGAGCATTTTCCCCTCAGAAAAAAGGCACTTTTTCTCTCTGAAAGGACACTTTTTAAACTTTTGAGAAAAGTAGGGGAAACGTGGTGGTAATTGTCTTTATTTGATTTTCAGTAGTTAATAAAGTATGGTTAGAATTGTTATAAGTAGCAGTAAGGTAGGGTGTAGTGATCATGACTTTATTAATTTTGATCTGTATTGTTTTTCAAAGGCTTTTTCAGCTAATAAATTGGTTTTAGATTTTAAGAATGCTGACTTTGCTGCACTTCAGGATAATTTGTCATTCGATTGGACTTCTTTGCCCCGTGACTAGGCTTAGATCCTTCTGAAGCATGGGATGTTTTCCAAACTATATAGGTTTGAAGGGTCTAAATAGGTTTGTCCCATTAAAGAAAGTCTGTAAGCGTAATCGGCCAGTGTGGATGTCTCGGGCGGTTTTGCAGGCTGTTTGGAAAAGAAGAAAAAACGTTGTGGCGTTGTAATAAACACAGTGAGTGTCCTGCGGAGCTTGCTAGGTATAGGGATCATGAAAAGTTCACAAAGGGCTTGATAAGAGATACTAAAGTGCTTTAAACAAAAAACGCTGTCCAAAGAGGTTAAGATTAATTCTAAGTCGTTTCATTCTTATCTTTGCTCAAAGCTTAAAAAACAAGGAGGTTGTTGGTTCCCTTCAGGGTAATGATGGTGTTACTATCAATAGTGGTAAGGATATGGCTAAGGTTTTGAATGACTATTTTGTGTCTGTTTTTCCTAAGGAGTTCCCTGCAGATGATGTTGTGGATTATCTTAGTGTGCACTCTCCAGTATCCATTAAGAATGATTTTTCAGTTGATATCATGTCTAAGAAGTTGAAGGGTTTAAACTCAAATAAAGCACCCAGTCAAGATGATATACATCCTGCTGTCTTACGTGAGTGCTCTGATGTTCTTTCTGTTCCCCTGAGTATTATCTTTTCAAAGTGCTTTGATGTTGGTGTTGTTCCTCATGATTGGAGTATTGCTAATGTCACTCCTATTTCTAAAAAGGGCGAACACAGTTTTCCCTGTAACTATAAGCCAGTGAGTCTTACTAGTGCTGTGTGCAAGGTCATGGAGTCCATTGTTAAGGATGTTGTACTAGATCATTTACTGGTCAATGGTTTGTTGAATTTGTCCCAGAATGGGTTCCTACCTAAGAGGTTTTGTGTTTCTATTTTATTGGAGTTTCTTGATGATGTTATTCAACTAGTTGATTCTGGTCATAATGTGGATGTTATCTATTTAGATTTCCATAAAGCATTTGATAAGGTTACATTGGGCAGCTCATGATGAAAACAAGAGCGCTTGGTGTGGAGGGAAAGTGTGCCAGTTGGATATATTCTTGCTTGGTTGACTGGTCACAAAGAGTTGTTGTTAATGGTGAAGTATCTTCATAGAAGAAGTTTACAAGTGGTGTTTCTCAGGGTTCTGTATTGGGTCCGCTTCTTTTCTTTATCTTCATTGATGATATTGATGTATCCCTTGGCTCCAGGATTTGTAAATTTGCTGATGACATTAAGCTGTACAGGATTGTTGATGATGCTAGGGATTCAAGTCACTTTTGCAAACTGATCTATTTCTTAGTCCCAAACATAGCAGATGTCATTCAATGTTGATAAATGCAAAGTTATTCATTTTGGTCAGAGCAATTTGGCTTTTGATTACTGCATGAATGGTTCAAATCTTGGTTGTGTTGATCAAGAAAGAGATCTATGTGTTGTCATTACTAGCTATCTGAAGCCTACTAAACAGTGTGGTTTAGCAACTGCAAGGGCAAATATGGTTTGTTTAGAAGAAATGTTTGTTTTCTTGGTAAAGAGGTTCTTCTTAATTTGTATAAGCAGTTAGTCAGGCCTCACCTTGAGTTTGCTATTCAGGCTTGGAGTCCCTTTTATGAGAAGGATAAGATGATTTTGGAGCAGGTTCAGCGAAGAGCCACTAGACTTATTTCGAAGTAAGGAATCTCTCTTATAAATCTAGGTTGCGAAGTTGGTTTGACCACGTTTGAGTTGAGAAGAGTAAGTGGCGATATGATCAGGTTTTTAAATTTCTATCTGGTAGTGATGCTTTGACTTCCTGTTATTTCTTGCATGTTTAAGCTAATCCTCATGTGACACGTGGTAACAGTTTAAAGTTGACCAAAGAGTTCTCACGGGTAGATATTCGGGATTTTAGCTTTTCGTTAAGAGTTGTTAATGAGTGGAACGGTTTGGCTGAGTGGGTAGTTAGCTCCAATTTTGTTCACAATTTCAAAGTCAACATTGTTAAGTTTTTTTATACTAGCTCTGGCAGTCTTTAGAAGAAAAAAAAAATTGTGTGGTGGTGGTGTTAGTTTGGGATTTGTATGGGAAGAATAACCCTTCTTAGCCCGCAATCTTGGTATGTTACGTTGCTATGCGTAGTTTGCGTACGTACAGTTTTCACGCACTGTGCCTACCAATTTGTCAGCGATTGTAAAGCCCCCGGATAGTAAACAACTTTTGAACAAGGTCTATTGCCACATCTGCATATCCCTAAGGCAACTGTATTGCAATCACTGCCTTACGAATAACAAGGTCTTGGCGGAGATTTGGAAGGAAACGTCGAAAGGGTGACCGTCACGACGTTGTTCCTGTTTTCTCTTGAAACTTGTCTTCAAAAAATTATAGTCAGCTGTAGAATATTCATATCATGTAAGTTGTTCACATTCATTTAAATTTCATTGCCTCTTTCTTCAGAAAGTGCAACTTCACTCCACTCCACTGTAGGCCTATCACCATAACGCGCGTAGTCTAGTTCCACGACTTCTCCTTCCGACAATGACAAATTCTTGAGGTCGGTTTGACGTAACCGTGTACGGGCTCAGTACGGTTTTGCCAAGTTGGAGGAAAACTTTATTATTATAGTCAATGGAATATTTTTCATGAATACTTGTGTCGCTGCAGCCAGTCAGCGAAAATTAATGATACTCATATATATTGGAAACTATAATAATAATTTTCTTCACAACATTTGTGAGGAAAAATAAATTTTGTCGAGTATTTGTTGCAAAATGACAAAAAATAGGTTTTTCTCCCATTGACTGCAATGATAAATGACTGTTTGTTTCCCCCTTTGACTAAGGTTTGAGATGGTCAAAAAAAGCATTGTTACGTCACTGTGCACCACAACATTCCCGGATGTCCGACCTCCAGAATGAGCACCAACTTCTGAAGTCTCGACAATGGTTTACAGGCACCGAAATAAGTGGCTATCTAGTCAGCATTACAGATATTTGGGCAATATCTTACATTTCTTCCCCCAAGGAGCCTACACCTTGGTTATTGACATTTATTCCATGATAGGGTATACTGTACATTGGATCCTATCACGGAATAGGCTATATTTTGAAACTTGAATACATTGTAAAAACCTAAAAGAAGCTTGAAACAACTTCATCTGTAATAGTAATAATTTGAGTCTTGACTAAGTTTATTGTTTGCCTTCTTACATCATTTCATTCATTTTCATTTCCTTATCTTCCTATTACAGTATTAGTGTCCATTGCAGCCTTTAGCTCTTGTTTTTCCTGTTGTCAAGTTAAGGGCCTATATTTAGTAATGTTAGGCCTAGGCCTATATTATTTGTTTAACAGATTCATAAATCATGTTTATTCTAACTCACAACCTCTTTCTCCCTGTATTGTTCTTGGTAACATACTCGAGAGCCTCTGACTCTCTGAACTCCTTACGTTCGTCACAACCCCACTTGTCTCAAGCCTCAAATTAACCTCTAAATGCCCCACAAACTGGCCACTGTACCTTGTTTTGTTTGGTCTGAGTGATTATTCAAATCACACACTCACAACTTATCTATGTGTCAATGGGCAATTACATTCGTACAGATCAAGTTGGAAATTGTCAAAATTTAAATTACACAAGAGAAAATTACTCCTCTTATTCCTTACCCTTTTTGGTGATATGGAAAGCAATCCTGGACCCTCTCCAAATTTTTCTTGCAAACAATGCAACAAATCTGTCAAAAATAACCAGAAAGGTATTTGTTGCGATGACTGTGACTCGTGGGTGCATAGTTAGTGTGCAGGCATTAGGAATGCAGCTTACAACACACTTGCATCATCAACCGATGATTGGTTTTGTTGGGACTGTTCGACTCCTTGTGGCCTGTGTGGACTCCAGTGTAGGAGATCTGATAAAGCAGTACAGTGTGACACCAGATCAATGGATCCACACTAAGTGCTGCAACATTAATGACTCAAAATACAGCGACCTTATGCATTCTAGCTTTACCTAGATATGTGATACTTGTGACTTCATGAACTTCTCCGATTCTTTCTTCTCGACTAACAATTCCATCAATTGTACTAACTCATATGAGGCACTTCAAAGTTATTCTTCCGGCCTTGACTTGGGGCCCAACCACCATCCCGATGTCAAATTGAAAACTAATCCAGAAGGTAGAAAGGAAAGTTCTAAAATTTCTTGTTATTAACTTTCAAAGTAAAAAGTAAAAAGGAAGGTTTAAAAATTTCTTGTTATCAACTTTCAAAGTGTTCGAAACAAGAAAGCCTTCATTGAAAGTCTTGTAAAAGACAAAGACCCAGATGTCATTATTGGCACTAAAACCTGGCTAAATTCTGAAATCAACAACTCTGAATTTTTTCCCGACAGCTATACAGTCATTCGCAAAGATAGAAGTACAAAAGGTTATGGTGGTGTATTACAGACAATAAGAAATGACCTGATTTTCACTGACCTCACTAAACTAGACTCTGACTGTGAGATCATCTAAACCAAATTCGAATTCGCTAAGAAAAAGAGCATGTACAGTATTAGGGACTTTTTACAGGCCCAGTCACAATGACCTTACTAACTTTCTTGAGTTGAGAAAATCATTACAAAAGTCAGGGAACAATGCTGACAAAAACATTGTTATTCTTGCTGGTTATTTCAACTAACCTAACATTGACTGGAACCAAACATTATTTCAGGTACTAAAAGCTTCTTCCGAAGCAGCCAAAATGCTTCTTGAAGTGGTTGATTCATTCAACCTCATTCAAATGGTGCAGTCACCTACCAGAGATAAGAACGTTCTTGACCTTGTATTTACTAACAACTCACCAGCTGTTAACTCAGCTGACGTCATACTCAGTATAAAACTAAATCTACCTTGGTTCACCCATATCCAACGCTGTCTATGTAAGAAAAAACATAAACTGTTCAAGAAAGCTAAGAAAACTCAACAAATCCATGACTGGAATACATATAAAAGCTTTAGGAAATTTGTCCGTAAAAACATCAAAGAAGCTAGAAACAACTTCATCTGTAATAAACTTAAAAATTCCCTAACTGAAAACCCCAAGGCATTTTGGTCCTACATAAAAAGACTTAAAAGTAATTCTGTGGGTGTGTCAGACCTTATAAACAAAAGTAAATTTGTAGTAACAGTATGACTAAAAAGCTAACATTCTAAACAACCAGTTTTCAGTGTTTTCACTGAAGAAGATACCTCTCAAATCCCTGTAACTAAACCACTCACCACCAACAAAATAAACCAACTTATAATTACTCCAGAAGGTGTCAAAAAGCAAGTGCAAAACGTAGACCCAAACAAAGCCTCAGGTCACAACCAAATATTACCATGGTTCTTAAAAACACATGCAGAAGATCTTTACATGTACGAAATCCTAACTGGTTTCTTCCAAACATCTGTAGATAACGTTATACTATTCCAAACAAGTGGAAAGAAGCAAACATATGTATCATTTAAAAAAAAGGTGATGTCCTCTAACAGGTTTTTTGCCGACGTAACCTATTCCGATTCAGATGTCAAGTGTACAAGGTGTTAGGTTCCTTGAGGGGAGAAATGGAAGATATTGCCGATGATTGAAGACGGGACGGGATGTATGAGGTTAAAACAGTTGATGTTGGAGGAAGATTCCTATCACAGTCAGAGGAGAGGAGGGAGGGGAAGAGAGGGGGGGAGCACACAGCATAGTGTGCACGGAAGATCATTTTTGGAATAAAAAATGTGTGCCTATGTCTAACAGAAACTGTGCGCCAAGATCTACAAAATGTGTGGCAATGTCTACAAAGTGTGTGTGTACCTGGTAATAATCATCTATTTGATACTAGTGTAAAATAATATGTAACAGAACTTACAGAAAGCTGAAGTTGTAATATGAAGAAGAGTTTTCCTGTATCTATCTAATGTTAGGCTATCAAGAACTTGACTTTTCTAAACTTTTTAATGAACAAAACTAAAATTTATTGAAAGATGTGCACCTAACATTAGAAATCAAAAGTGTGTGCCAAAACTGTGCACCAAAATCGTGAAAACAACTTCTCTCAATCACAAATTAGCGTGGAAGATCTTCCGCGCTAATAATCAAACTATGTAATCAGGAAGGGGGGGGGTTTGTCAAAACACATCAACAACGTAACGTGACAATAGCCAATCAGTAACCAGGAAACTAAATAATATGTCAAATTAATGAGATAATCAGTAGTGTAACTGGACTAGGGGAGGGTGGGGCCCTATAAGGGCCTGTGAAAAAAAATCATTATACCTGTATACCATAGGGCCCTTGCACCCAACTTATAGGGCCCTAGCTATGCCACTGAAGATAACTAATTAATAAATGACAGTCAACATATTGTTGGAAGGGTATTTTCTCCCCAAAATTTCAAAATTTATTTATGATAGGATGTAAATAGTGTAATTTTTAGCTTTATTTTGGTAATAGAAAATGACTGGAATGTCATTTTGAAGCCTCAAAAGTGTCTCACATTTCCCTAAATTTTCACCCATGGAGGAAAGTATTCACAATATTCAAAACTTTCCTCTTGAAAAATTGGGAAAAATTTGAAGCTATTTTGAAAGCCTTGCTATCTTAGACTTGAAACAGCTGTTTGTTTGCAGCCTCTATCAAAAATATTGAGATATCTATTAATAAATGACTATTAACAGTCACAATAATTTTGGAAGGGTATTTTCATAAGATTTTGCCTGCTGATTTTCATAAGAATGGGTATTAGTACACTTAAATTCAACATTTAATTGTGTGCCAGATATATTTCTCTGATTAATGATTTTAATTTGCTAAAAAGTGATGAAAGATAGGCTAGGCTCTTCCATGGTCTGTATAAAATGATAAGTGACCCCTCTACAATCTTGGACAAAACTCGTTAGGATACTCCCGTTCCCATGTTGAAGTTGCAGTGACTAGAAATTAACAAAGTGAAAATAATGGGATAAAGTTCATACACAAATTGAAAGAGAATTTCTTCTTAAGATAAGAATGTTATTTAATTATTTACCACAGATTATACTCGATTTTCATGGTAAATCGTTGGGTGGTGCGGGTTCAGTGAAATAATGAAGTTTTATATCAATTTTCCCATTGCCAAGGTCTCATATTGCCTCCCCTTTATCGACAAACCCAAACTTTCATAACAAAGTAAAATACTACCACATACTTCAAAAGCCCCTCAAATGTTCAGCAAAAATGCTTGTGTTTGCCACCCATTTTTTCAAACAATCTTGACAAATCTCGTTGGGACACCTTTTTACCCCCACCCCCACCCCATTCCTCCTTCCCACCCTCCACCCTCGTTTAATGTTGGTGAAATGAGTGGAAAATGTTGATATTTGCTTTCCAAGTCTATGTATTTTCTAGTGAAATATTTTGACAATATTGAAATGGGGAGTGGGGTGGAAGGGGGGGTGACTTGAAAAAATAAATGTACATGAAAATTTAAAATGACATGCAAACTTTTTGGTGAGTGTCCCAACAGCTTTGTCCAACATTGTTTGTAGCTGGATAAAATGTACTAGGTGTATAAAATTCTACTGCATCTCATAAAAATAAAAATAAAGTTTTGTTGACCACAATTTAACTGCAAAGTACAATCATGGAAATCCCCTAATAGTGCCAAGTGGTAAATTGTTATTCTCAGAGTCGACCAGACAGAGTCTGTGTCAGAGTTCATTGAAGTCAGAGTTCATTGGAGGTCAGACTTCACTGCAGGGTCAGTTGTTGCCATCAATTGATTGTCTTTCTTATTGCTACTAAACATCAGATTTGTCCTTTGTGATTTTTTATTCTCTGTGGACATGTTTATGTATGGTATGTGTTGATAAACAATGATTTTGGGTTTGGTTGTGCATTTGGATCTCTTTTTTTATAAATTGATCTTCACTTCATTATTATGAAGGGCATAAACCTACTTCAGTATTTGGTCAATTGTTTTTTCAGTTAGAATCTTGGAATTATGGAATCATACAGTGATTGCAAATCATATACAATTGTAGCTGTTCCAGAACATGCTTCATTTGAGAGCATTTAATGTAAGACTATACACAGTGGTCAGGGACATTATAAATGTGGGTGAGAGGGGTGGGGGAGTAGAGGTGGGTGGGGGGGGGTAGGGTTTTTAAGGGGGTTGTAAAGATGGAAAACAAGATGAAATGTCAGCAGGTAAACAGTCAGTTAATCCTTTACAAGAAGTTGTTCATTGGTTGACCAGGATCCGACCACCCATAACCTCAACCTCTTTCGCATCAGCCATGCCAAGGCCAGACGCACTATCAAGGACAATAAAACCAACACTTGGAACAACTTCATTTCTTCTCTCACCACCAACACCCCCAGTAAGATGATTTGAGAATGCTTAACAGCTTCCACTGCAGAGTGGGCAAATTTCCCATCTCTCTCTGGAATGGTGACACATGAAAAAGACATCGTTAACCACCTCCCGTCTCTATCAGCAACATCTTGTCCTCGACTAACTACTCCAATGCCTTCAAAACCAAAAAGCTTGCGATGAAGCCCGGAGAATCATTTTTCCTCCTCCGACAACTCCAAAGCTACAACACCCCTCTCACCTTTTCTGAATTAAACCAAGCCATCCACAACGCTGGCTGCACCTCCAAGGGCCCAGATAACATCCCCTACCAGTACCTGAAACACCTCCCCATCAAGGCCACCACTACCCTACTCACCATCTTCAAGCTCATTTGGTCCTCACACTCCTTTCCTCTATCTGGAGGACAGCTATTGTCATTCCCCCTCCTTAAACCAGGAAAGGACCGTGCACTGCCCCCTCCAGCTACCACCCCATCGCCCTCACCTGCTGTCTCTGTAAGATCATGGAAAGGATTATAATCAGAGACTAAACTGGTTCCTTAAGACCAACAAAATCCTCTCCCCTCACCAAAGCGGCTTCCAAAAACATCGCAATACCCTAGACCAGGTAATTACGCTCGACACCGCTATCCGGCAATTCTTTGCAAAAAGGGAACACCTCGTTGCCATATTTTTTGACCTCGAGAAAGCTTTCGACACTACTTGGAAATACGGCATTATCTGCAAACTTCACACCATCGGCCTCAGAGGCCATCTCCCCATCTTTATTCAAAACTTCCTCTCACTTAGGCAGTTCCAAGGTCGTATTGGCCACACCCTCTCCGACCCATACCCCCAAGAAGAGGGAGTCCCCAAGGCAGCATCCTCTCTCCCACTCTCTTCAATCTGAGCATTATTGACATTGCGGATAACCTTGGCCCCAACATCAAACGCACCTTCTACGTGGATGACTTCACCATCTTCTACTTCTCCCCTAGCTTTCCTATTGTTAAAAATAGGCTCCAAATCAGCCTCAACCAGCTGCAAGTCTGGAGCAACAATAATGTATTTGATTTTTCCAAAGACAAGACAGTCTGCATGACTTTTGTCATTTCAACAACCTCCACCCCAATTCGAACTTTGTGCTCAATGGCAATCGCATCCCTAAAGTTGAACACACAAAGTTCCAGGGTCTAACTCTAGACCCCAAGCTCACCTACAAGCAACACATCACCAACCTGAAACTAAAATGCAAAAGCTCTCTCAACATCATCCTCTCCAACACCACTTGGGGTGCGAACCGCTATGCTGTCCTCAAAATTTTCAGGCTCACCATTCGTGCCAAGCTTGACTACGGCAATATTGTCTACTGTGTCGCTCACAACTCATACCACAACCACATCAACACTATCCAAAAAATGAAACCTCAGGCTTTGTCTAGGTGCCTACAGGACCTCCCCAATCACCAGGCTTCATGTTGAAGCCAATAAACCCCCCTTTCTACTTAGATGTAGAAAGCTTAGCCTCTCCTATGCTTTTAGAGTTCTCACCAACACCCAGAATCCTGTTTACAACCTCATTAGGTACCTCAATTTCTCCACCCTCTTTGATAGGACTAAAACCCTATCCCCTCCCTTCAGCTTACGCATTAAATCAGACCTCTTCCATCTCAGCGTCAACCCCGCCACTCTCGGTACCTTCTCCTGGCCCACTTTTCCTCCTTGGGCCACCCCTCTCCCCTTTGTCCACCTGGGCCTCTTCACTCATCACAAAACTCAAACCCACCCTAACCTCTTCATCAACAACCTCCACAACCAAATCAAAGACAAACTCTCAAATTACACCTCT
Organism: Chiridota heheva; assembly: GCA_020152595.1. Taxonomy (NCBI): domain Eukaryota; kingdom Metazoa; phylum Echinodermata; class Holothuroidea; order Apodida; family Chiridotidae; genus Chiridota; species Chiridota heheva. The sequence goes on along the minus strand of JAIGNY010004575.1, from coordinate 2,962,088 downwards.
ATCTATACCGATAACTCCAAGAAAGGCAACAAGACAGCTGCTGCTGCAGTCATCCAAGACATCACCCTCAGTAACAGGCTTCCAGACTACTCATCCATCTTTTTAGCCGAGGCTAAGGCCATTCTCCTCGCCCTCAACTTTATTAAGCACTCTCCGCTCAGCCACTTTGCCATTTTCTCCGACTCCAAGGCTGTTCTTACTTCTTTACTCAATCTTAAATGGGATAATCTCACATGCCACCTGCTCCTCCGGAAACTTCTTTCATCCACCCTCTGCAGGAAAAGTATTTTTTTCTTCTGGATAGCCAGCCATGTTGGCATCCCTGGCAATGACAGGGCTGGTACAGCCGCTAAGCTTGCCCTCAACCTCTTCCCTACCCCTTTTCCCAAAACCCTCTCTGACATCAAACCGCTTATCGCTTCTCTTGTTCGTGACCGCTGGCAAACCTCATGGAACTCCCAAATTGATTAGAAACTCCATGTCATCCAGCCCACAATTCCGATCAAATCTACCATCAACAACCTCTCTCGTATCGACATCGTTCATATTACCCATCTTAAAATTGGTCACACTCACCTCACTCACTCCCACCTCCTTATTGGCTCCCCCCAACCCCTCTGCAACAATTGCCATTGCACCCTAAGAATCCATCACGTTCTCCTTGCTTCCCAGAGCTTCCCTCGCTCCCCACAACTCAATTGCTAAGTTCTTCTAGAAAAATCCTCCCAATAAAATTATCTCCTTTCTTCATCATGCTTCCCTCTACAACCATATTTGATTCTCCTCTTCCATTCCCTCTCTACTTTGTTTTTGTTTCAACCATGCACCTCCTCTCTTGATCACAACTTTCTGACCTTTTGTACTTGAATTTCTCTCATTCTCCCCCACTTTCCTTTCCTTTCTACCTCTAGAATGATCTGACCTCTCAGGCACAATTTGACCCTCGTTGTTGTGGTGCCGTTAAGTCCTCATCAAACAAACAAACATTAATGACAAAAGATGTTAAAGGAACTCTTGATCCCACAACATGAGGATTTTTTGGCTAATTCATAGAATTTTAAAATTAACAGTTGTCTCTTTTTTTAAACTGTGTTTAATGAAAAATAAGTTAGGTATTCTTTAGAAATGATTATGGGTAATTTTAATATTCTTATCAAAGATAATCAACCATCAAGTGTGTTGAAATTTTCTAGAGACTCCAGAATAATATTCTGTCACATTTCGGCTGAGTACTCCTTGAAGAGGAAAATAAAACAGAGCCAGCACTAAATGGCCTATGGATAGAAGGACACAATAGCTTTTTAGTTTTTAATGTTTAATAATCTTTGACAGCCATGTCAATATCAAAACTCCTGTCTTTTTTTCTTTAAAAAACAACAACAAATGTTGCTTTTTCTATTGTTAAAAGTTTTTGATAGAGAAAAGATGATGATGACAAAGTGATTTTAAATACCAAACTTTCAACAAAAATATCTCCTCATCATTTGCAATGTATCATTTCAAATCTTACTTGTAGATGATTTCAACATTAAATCAGAAGAACTTTGTGCAAATCTGGAGAATAAAGAGATTGCTGAAGTTGGAACCAGAGAGGTTTGTGAGGAACCAATTGATGTAAAGAGGGAACCAGATGAAATGTCAGCAGTTTAATAATAAGATTATCTTTTACAAGAAGTTGTGCATTGGTTGACCAGGGTCATCATTAATGACAAAAGACGTTAAAGGAACTCTTGATCCCAACGGGAGGGCACATTTTTGGGTAATTTATAGAATTTTGAATAACAGTGGTTTCTTTTTCAGAAATATTTTGTTGAAAAATGTATAACATATTTGTATGAAATGATTATGGGTGATTTGAATATTCTTATCAAAGATAATCAACCATCATGTGTGTTAAAATATTCTAGAGACTCCAGAATAATATTCTGTCACATTTTGGCTGAGTACTCCTTCAAAAGGAAAATAAAATAGAGACAGCACTACATGGCCTATGGATAGAAGGACGCAATATGAGCTAAATAGATTAATAATCTTTAAAACCATGTAAATATCAAGAATTGCTGATTATTATCTGTTCAGAATATTGATGTCTTATTATGTATGTAATTTGTGTTTTCCAAATGAAAGGGTCTTTCTTATATCTGATGTGAAAGTATGATTAAAACATTTTCTTTTCAACTTTTTTGCCTTTTCTTGTGATAAAAGTTCATCTTGGAGAGAAGCTGATGATGATAAAGTGATTTTGAGTCCCAAACTCCCGATAAAAAATTCTTCTCATAATGTGCTATGCATCATTTTAAATCTTACTTTTAGATGATTTTAACATTAAATCAGAAGAACTTTGTAGAAATCTGGAGAATAAAGAGATTGCTGAAGTTGGAACCAGAGAGGTTTGTGAGGAACCAATTGCTGTAAAGATGGAACCAGATGAAGTGTTAGCAGGTAAACAGTTAGTTTATCCTTTACAAGAAGTTGTTCATTGGTTTACCAGGGTCATCATTAATGACAAAAGACGTTAAAGGAACTCTTGATCCAAAGTGAGGCATATTTTTGGCTAATTCTTGAGATTTTTAGAATAACAGAGGTCTCTTTTTGGTGCGCCTGTGAAGCATAATACCTATGTAATGGCAATTTCGTCCAGTTTTTCTGAGATTTCCTGAGAAATGTTAAAAGCTTTTTGAGAATTCCTCAGAATTTTTTTAGAGTTCCCCAGAAAATGTTAAAGTTTCATCAGATATCCTTATGAAAGGTTAGAATTTCCTTACTGAATGTAAAAGTTTTTCAGGGACGCTTAAGGCAGATTGAAGACTAGTTTCCTCAAAAAGTCTACGAAACATTTGATATTTCCTTAGAAGATAACTGTAAAATGACATCATTTTCAAATATTCTTCAGAGATCTGCGAGCGTTTCTCTCGTAGCACTGGAGATTTAAAATCCTTGAAATTCTTCAAAATATTTGGGCACCAATGGTTGTATCAGGCATGATTATTAAACTCTGCATTTATTATTGCAGTCATTTGCATTAAGTTGCTACATTATATGAACTGACCAGACTTTTTTATTTAGTATGCTTAGTCAGGGAGTGTGACAGGATGTGACTGCATATGGACATAGGGTGGGATGCCATGTGGGACATGGATGGGGGTCATGTGGGACATGGATGAGGGCCATGTGGGACATATGATATAATATGTACCATGTGGTATACACCAAGGGCTATATCAGGCATAATTATTTGACTGCCTCTTTTTCTTATTCAACAGGTCAGTTGCATATAAGTTATTATATGAACTGACACTTTCATACATAGTATGTTCAATCAGGGACTGATAGCTAGGATGAGACTTCTTATGGGGCCTATGGGATGTCATGTGGGACATGGGGTGGGATGTCATGTGGGACATGGGGTGCGATGTCATGTGGGACATGGGATGGGATGCCATGTGGGACATTGGATGTCATGTGGGACATGAGGTTGGGAACCACGAGTAACACAAGAGTATGACAGGTTGGGATGCCATGTGTGACATAGGGTAGGAAGCTATGTGGTACATAGGGTAGGAGGCCATAGGGACATGGGATGTGATTGTGATGCCATGTGGGAAATAAAGTAGGATGTCATTGGGACATTGGGAGGAATACCATGTGTAACATAAGGTGGGATGCCATGTGGGACAGATGGGAAGCCATTGATGCAGAACATATGGTGGGATACCATGGTGGACATAGGGAGAGATGCCATGTGGGACACATGGAGGGATGCCATGTGGGACATAGGGAGTGATGTCATGTGGTACATATGGTTGGATTAATGTGGGACATACATGTAGGATGGGATCCATGTGGGACGTAGGGTGGGATGTCATGTGGGTCATAGGGTGGGATGCCATGTGGGACATAGGGTGGGATGCCATGTGGGTCATAGGATGGGATGCCATGTGGGACATGGTGGAATGCCATGTGGGACAGGATGGGATGTCATGTGGGACATGGGGTGGGATGTCATGTGGGTCATAGGGTGGGATGCCATGTGGGACATAGGGTGGGATGCCATGTGGGTCATAGGGTAAGATGCTATGTGGGACATATGATGGAATGCCATGTTGGACATATGGTGGAATGCCATGTGAGACATACTGTATGCTGTATGGTGGAATGCCATGTGGGAGATACGGTGGAATGCCTAAGGGAGATATGGTGGAATGCCATGTGAGAGATACGGTGGAATGCCATGTGGGAGATACAGTGGAATGCCATGTGGGACATGGGGTGGGATGTCATTTGGCACATGGCATAGGATCCATGTGGGACAAGGTGGGATGCCATGTGGGTCATAGGATGGGATGCCATGTGGGACATGGTGGAATGCCACATGGGACAAGGGACGGGATGGGATGTCATGTGGGACATGGGGTGGGATGTCATGTGGGAGATATGTTGGAATGCCATATGGGACAAAGGATGGGTGGGAGGTCATGTGGGACATGGGGTGGGATGCAATGTGGGACATGGGGTGGGATGCCATGTTGGACATGGGGTGGGATGCAATGTGGGACATAGGGTGGGATGCCATGTGGGACATGGGGTAAGATGCATTGTGAAACTTAGTGTGAGATGCCATTTTTATAATTGGCTGGGTCATATCTTATGGGTCTTAATTTGCATGGGCATGCGAATCATGAAGGTATTTTCCGTTCTAGTTTAAAACAGGTTTTCTTGAAAAATAAATTAAGTATTCTTTAGAAATGATAATGGTAATTTAAATATTCATATCTAACATAATCAACCATCAAGTGTATTAAAATATTCTTGAGACTCCAGAATGATATTCCATTACATTTCGGCTGAGTACTCCTTCAAGAGGAAAATCAAACAGAGACAGCACTAAATGGCCTACTGTATGGATAGAAGGATGCAATATGAGCTAAATAGATTAATAATCTTTGATGACCATGTAAATATTAGGAACTCCTGTTTTTTTTTTCTTTAGAAAAGCAAGAACAAATGTTGCTTTTTCTATTGGTAAAAGTTTTTGATGGAGAGAAGCTGATGATGACAAAGTGATTTTGAATACCAAACTTCCAATAAAATTCTTTCCACATCATGTGCAATGCGTGTGCAATGTATCATTACAAATCTTACTTTTAGATGATTTCAACATTAAATCAGAAGAACTTTGTGGAAATCTGGAGAATAAAGAGATTGCTGAAGTTGGAACCAGAGAGGTTTGTGAGGAACCAATTGCTGTAAAGATGGAACCAGATGAAGTGTTAGCAGGTAAGCAGTTAGTTTATCTTTTACAAGAAGTTGTTCATTGGTTGACCAGGGTCATCAATAATAAGGAACTCTTGATCTGAATGTGAGGCATATTCAGGCTAATTTATAGAATTCTAAAATAACAGAAGTCTCTTTTTTAAAACAGTGTATTGTTGAAAAATAAGTTGGGTATTCTTTTGAAATAATTATGGGTAATTTGAATATTTATATCAAAGATAATCAACCATCAAGTGTGTTAAAATATTCTTAAGACTCCATGATGATATTTCGTCACATTTCAGCTGAGTACTCCTTCAAGAGGAAAATAAAAGAGAGACAACAACTAAATGGCCTATGGATAGAAGGACGCAATATTAGCTAAATAGATTAATAATCTTTGACAACCATGTCAATATCAGGAACTCCTGTCTTTTTTCTTTAAAAAAGCAACAACAAATGTTGTTTTTTCTATTGGTAAAACTTTTTGATGGAGAGAAGCTGATGATGACAAAGTGATTTTGAATACCAAACTTCCAATGAAAATATCTCCTCATCATTTGCAATGTATCATTTCAAATCTCACTTTTAGATGATTTCAAGATTAATTCAGAAGAACTTTGTGGAAATCTGGAGAATAAAGAGATTGCTGAAGTTGGAACCAGAGAGGTTTGTGAGGAACGAATTGTTGTTAAGATGGAACCGGGTGAATTGTTAGCAGGTAAACAGTTAGTTTATCCTTTACAAGAAATTGTTTATTGGTTGATCAGTTGTCATGAGGTGTGACGGATTTTTGGACCATTAGGTAAAGTATTTGGAACATAGGACGATTAGCACAATCTAGCAATCAAACGCTTAACTCAAATTGCATTAAGTATTTAAGATTTAATTGCAAACAAAGCATCATGCAACGTTGAACATAAATATATACAAAAAAACGAAGGAAAAAGAAAAGAAACTCTTGCTTGTTATACGCTGTAATCTTCTTCCTTGATCGCGTTTACAAAAAAATTGCTTCTGAGACACAAGGACTAGAAGGTTAATGCGACTCTGAATGGGCAGCTTGTGCCATACTCAAAAATGGCGGTTCCCGTGTATTTTATAAAATGACGTTCGAGTTCCAAAATGGCGGTTTCCGTGTATCCTATAAAATGGCGTTCAAGTTCCAAAATGGCGGTTCTTGTGTATTTTATAAAATAGTGTTCAAGTTCCTCTAACTAGTTCTTGTGATAGATATTCAAGCTCAGTTTATAGAACGGTCTCTTCCGCGATTTAATTTCTTAAGTTTGTTTCCAGCATTTAACATCTCTGCTGGATGTGTCCCCGTCTTAGTAGGTCAGTTGTCTCTTACAAAATGAATGATAACGAACGATGATTACAGTATACGTCCCTGGCAATTTATCTCAAAACTTGGGATCTTCAAGAGTAATACATGAAAATTGTGGATTTCTAGCCCTCAATGACTATAGGTCCAAACAGGATGCTTCAAACCCTCAGTGGTATAAGCAGACTACCCAGAAGAAAAGAAAAATATAACTCCTCACTCTCAATAGCGGGAAAGAACTATCTTCAACCCACACTCTCATTAGCGGGAAGACAAATTTAGTGGAGCCCTCAGCTCCTTGCTCCTGTCACACGGTGCTTGTAGCTGTCAATCCTACCACCCAATAGTCAGCCTACCCAATTTTAAACCAAAAAAGGGAATAAGAGATGCAAAGCTTTGTCACATAACCTCCCTATAATTTTAAAGCCCATGGAATTTACTTAAAGAAGTAAGATCGGTTACTGAACCTGGCCAAAGTACATTCTAACACTTAACTTATTCTTCGGAGTTCAATTATTACCACATCACTTTGTGACAGTTATCAGAAATGACAAAAGACATTAAAGGAACTCTTGATCCGAAAGTGAGGCATATGTTTGGCTAATTCTTGGGAAGTTTAAAGTAGTAGAGGTCTCTATTCTAAACAGGTTTCATAAAAATATAAATTAGGTATTGGTATGAATTGATTAATGGTAATTTGAATATTCATATCAAAGATAATCAACCATCAAGTGTATTAAAATATTCTGGAGACTCTAGAATAATATTCCGTCACATTTCGGCTGAGTACCCCTTCAAGAGGAAAATAAAACAGAGACAGCATTAAATGGCCTATGGATAGAAGGACGCAATATTAGCTAAATAGTTCAATAATCTTTGACAACCATGATCAGGAAACAGAGGTCTCTTTTCCAAACAGGTTTCATTGACAAATAATTTAGGTATTTGTTAGAAATGATTTAGGATGATTTGAATACTGTATTCGACATATCATGTGCCCCTGCTTTAATAAGCGCCCACCTTACATTTTTCTTTGGCTAATAACATAATTTATTTGATTAATTTGAGAATGTTTGTTACATTATTTGCTTAATTTACATATGACACCCATGACGCTTTTGTGGTGGTTATTGTGGGGCTAGTATAGAACCAGTTCACTCAATACAGTTCGAATTGCTTATTGGGAAGAAACTTTGGACCTAAAAAGTGGTGAAATTTTATTTTCATGGGCACTTTTTGCGTCGAATAAGGTATTCATATCAAAGATAATGATAATAAGTAATATTACATTAATTTATATAGCACTAATTTTGTAAAAACATTCAAAAATGCTTTACTTACAAGGAAATTAGATATGAAAACAAAAATAAAAATACAGAAATTACAACAGAAATACAATGGATCAAGCTGCACAATAAGACAAATGTCCTGTCTTTGTAAACAAAAACGGTTTAAGTTTAGTTTTAGTGGAAGTCAGATACATTATCAGTACATTTGGGTTCAGTTGGGAGGGAATTCCACAATCAAGGACCTTTATAAGCAAAGGCCTTTTCACCAAAAGTGTTATGCTTAATACGGGGAACAAATAGGGATTTTAAATGAATTTTATAGCTGGATGGTTTTTCAACTACAATTACATGTAATTAATTCGGGAGCAAGGTTTTTAATGTACATGAAAACTTGTAAAATAATTGTATACTCAATTCTTTGTTTGACTGTTAACCAGTGAAGGGACTTGAAAACAGCATTAATGTGAGGAAATTGTGGTAGTCTGAAAATCAAGCGAGCAGCACCATTAAGTATTCTTTGAATTCTGTAAAGTTGATAATCAGGTAGTCCAACAAGAAGTGAATTACAATAATCAATGTGACTTATAACAAAAGCATTAATAAGGGTTTTTATGGAAACTTCAGTTAAATATTTTGCAATCTGGCAAATGATATAAAGACCATGGTAAGCTTTGGAACAAAGTTTCCCAATATGAATATTCATAGACATGTGATTGTCCAAATGAACACTCAATTTTTTACACAATCAGATGGTTTCATTTCAACATCACCAACTTTGATGGATTGGGCTCCAGCTTTAGCTAATTTCTGACGAGTGCCAATTAGAAGAAATTTAGTCTTGGAGTCATTGATCATGAGATTATTCTTAAGCATCCAAGACCTTATTTTATTAATAAGAGATTGCATTGCCCTGACTGCCTTTTTCTCTGAGATAAAACCAGCAGTGAATGAGTATTACAGCTGAGTATCACCAGCATAGCTATGGGCTTGTGGGATATGAATTGACACAATACTGAAGACTTGAGAAACATAGCATAAGATAAATAATCAACCATCAAGCACAAAAAAGTGTATTAAAATATTCTAGAGACTCCAGAATAATATTCCATCACATTTTGGCTGAATACTCCATTAATTTACTGGGCTCAAAGAGACTTACATCAAGTGGTCTCTGGAATGAAAGAAAATGAAACAATTGGTTTCTTTTATGTATGGAAAACGATGGAATGTGAATCTTGAATAAAAGGAACTTAAACAATGAACAAAACTGAAAACAATGATATGGCCTTGGAAGAAATCTAGTCAGAAGATAATCTTCAAGTGTTTGGAATGCTAATGATAATTGCACATCAAAACTTGGGGATGAAATTTGGTGGGCCTAGGATTTCGTGGGTAGATTATATTAAGTACTATATTGAGTATGGGGATCAAATGAACTGTAGAATTATTCTATAGGAATGATGGAATAGTGATTTTGAACGCCACCCTTATATTTTTTCAGAATAAAAACCCTGTGATATTTGATCGACAAATACCTCCATCTAATAAAGATATATTCAAAACCTACCAATATTCCTCCATTCTTTGAACGCGTGTACGTGACAATAATTTGCAAAGAATATAAACCGCATATATACATATACAATTTTGCATGTTATTTTATCAAATTTATCAAACTCCACCTTAATTTATCAAATTCATCAAGCTTCGCCTTAAATAGAGGTGTGACTTATCAAAACAAATAAATATGCAATGTCATTTTTTAAAAAAGGTTTTAGAAATTATGAACGTCATATCGCTTCTACGTTCAAGAGTCAAATATCTACCACAATTTGTTTACTTGTTCAATACATTCAAATGTGTAGTTACCTTCACTTAACTTAAAATGTTACGTCATCACATTTAACACTTTTATTATCAAAAAGGGCATACATTAGTTTAGATTTCTTCTGGGGTTGGTACCGGTGTCCGCTGCCTGTCACAGCATCTACTAAGCTTGCACAGCATCTACTAAGCTTGCACAGCATCCACTGAGCTCGCCCTGCATCTGCTGAGCTGGCTGGACACAGCGTCCGCTGAGCTGGCTGGCATCTACTAAGCGTCCACTGCCCTGAGCTGGCTGGACACAGCGTCTGCTGAGCTGGCTGGGCACAGCGTCTGCTGAGCTGGCACAGCGTCCGCTAAGCTCGCCCAGCATTGGCTGAGTTGGCTCAACGTCCGCCATTGCTAGTGAGTTCAGCCGTTAATTTGTTTTTTGCTTCCCAGGGTCGGCTGAGTTGGCACAACATTAAGTTCAGCTGTTAATTTATTTTTTGCTTTTCAAATTCTGTAAGTTTAAAGTTGTATACTTTGCAATGATATTGAAATGAATATTTCTGTATAATCTGATAATTCAAGCTTTTGTTGGTGACTAAAATGTTAAAATCTGCTCTTCAGTATCTAATAAAATAAATTTGTTTAAATTACTTTCATTTTTTTTGTTGAAAGTCAAATTTGCACTGCAGAAAATGGAGAAAATAATGTCATTGTTCTGTTGCACCAATAGAATTAGAAGGGGGAGTGTTATACGACATTCTTGTAAATAAATCGGGACTGCTTGAGTGTCTGTGTGTGTGTGTGTATGTATGTATGTATGTGTGAACCTGTTTATACCCACCAACCGATGACATTTGTATGTTTACACACCTTGACACACACGATGACACACACTCAACCGATGACATTCTCAGTTGTTTTTACTTCCAAAAATGGCTGTTTTAAAACTATTTTGACTAAAACACTACTCTACTTTAGTATTTTTGCATTTCGGTATATGCCACCTGTTAGATAGGATACGTTAAAAATATGTTTGTAACCTAATTTCCTAATACCGCCATCCCACGTGTGTGTGTTATACATTGATTGGTCACCAGTTATATAGAATTATGCCAACGTCATCAGTTGTAGGGTCTACACATGTATGGGTGATTGGTCACCAGTTATATAGGATTATGGATACATCACCAGTTGTCTAAATGTATATAAGTGTGTGTGTGTGTGTGTGTGTATGTTTGTAACAGCCAGCTTGTAAACGTGATATCTCAAGAGCAGTACACTGGATTAATGCCATATGTATTACACAGATAGCCCATAGTCTATACATGTGCCCTAACGTTTTTGATGGTGATGTCTTGCATATTAATAAGTAGGCGGAGCTTAATGTAAAAATCTTGAATTGTTCATATTTTAACAAACACATGTCTGTTTTGTTTCATATTTGGCCGAATTATGATGTTAGCTGGTGTGTACATGTTCACAATGTAAAAACGCTGAATTACATTGATATGCATAGGCTTAATATGATTTTGCTGAAAAGAGCTTGTAAACACGGTATCTCAAGAATGGTATACTGAATTCATGTCATATGTGGTACACAGGTAGCCCATGGTCTGTTGATGTGCCCTATTGTTTTTGATGATGATGTCATGCATATTAATAAATAGGTGGGGCTTAAAGTAAAAATCTTGAAACATTCATTCTTTAACAACCACATGTCTGTTTTGTTTTCATGTTTGGTATAATTATGATGTTAGCTGGTGTGTACATGTTCATGATGTAAAAAATGTTGAATATCATTGATATGCGTAGTGGGCGGGGCTTGATATGATTTTGCTGAAAAGAGCTTGTAAACAGTATTTCAAGAACAGTAAACTGAATTCATGTCATTTGTGGTACACAGATAGCCCATGGTCTGCTGATGTGCCCTATTGTTTTTGATGATGATGTCATGCATATTAATGAATGAGGTGGGGCTTAAAGTGAAAATCTTGAAATTTTCATTTTTTTAGCAACAACCTGTCTGTTTTGTTTCATGTTTGGTATAATTATAATGTTAGCTGGTGTGTACATGTTTATTATGTAAAAATGTTGAATATCATTAATGCGCGTAGTGGGCTGGGCTTGCTGAAAAGAGCTTGTAAATACAGTATTTCAAGAACAGTAAAGAGTAATGTATTATTTGGTACACAAATTTACATGAATATTAAAAAGGCACATTACCTCTATACTTGCAGGAATTGTCAAGAAATCACAATTCGTAAATTGTTTGTGTAGCAAAATTCACAACATTTACACTGTGTAATGTATATAGAAACATAAATTACTCTCACAATTTTGGGCTGACAGCTGGAAATTTACGTCTGCTTCTTGTGAAAACTAAAAGTATACTAAGCTTGAATATGCACTCTCGTGAAATACTGATGCTTGTGTGATGTGGAAGTAGAATATTCTACAGCAGTTTTCATTTCTGTTTCTTAGGTGATTATTGCGAAAACTCAAATCAAGACGTTGAAGGTGGTTGGTTCCCTATTACAGAAGAGACCATTAAAAAGGAGGGTAGGTCAAGTAATTGTAAAGATATTAAAATTTTGAGCCCATACATTTTAACATTTAATAAAATCAACCTCCAAAAAAACATATATTTCTTAAAGGAATTTTGTTACCATTTAAGAGCATTTTCTACAAGAATCTCATCAAATTTACACGAAAATTAAACAAGACACATTACCTCTGTACTTGCAGTAATTGTCAAGAAATCACAATTCGTAAATTGTTTGTGTAGCAAAACTGACAACATTTACACTGTGCTATGTATATAGAAACATAAATGACTTACAATTTTGGGCTGACAGCTGGGAATTTATGTTTGTGAGAACTAAAAGTATACCAAGCCTGAATATGCACTCTCATGGAATACTGATGCTTGTGTGATGTGGAAGTAGAATCTTCTACAGCAGTTTTCATTTCTGTTTCTTAGGTAATCATTGCAAAAACTCAAATCAAGACGTTGAAGGTGGTTGGTTCCCTGTTACAGAAGAGACTATTAAAAAGGAGGGTAGGTCAAGTGATGGTTGAAAATATTAAAGTTTTGAGCCCATACATTTTAACATTTTAATGAAATCAACCTCCAAGAAACGTATATTTCTTAAAGGAATTTTGTTACCATTTAACAGCATTTTTGACAAAAATCTCTGGAAATTTACGTCTGCTTCTTGTTAGTACTAAAAGTACACCAAGGCTGAATATGCACTCTCATGGAATACCAATGTTTGTGTGATGTGGAAGTAGAATCTTCTACAGCAGTTTTCATTTCTGTTTCTTAGGTGATCATGGCGAAAACTTAAATCAAGACATTGAAGGTGGTTGGTTTTCTATTACAGAAGAGACCATTAAAAAGGAGGGTGGCTCAAAATATGATCAAATTTTAACATTTTGATGAAACTGTCTTTCTTAAAGGAATTTTGTTACTTTAACATTGACAAAAATCTCTGCCTTGTATACTAAAAGTAAGCAATATGTGGAGGTTTGTGGCCATGTGGGTAGAATCTTCTGCAGGTTTTCATTTCTGTTTCTTAGCCAAGTGGTGGTTGGTTATTGGAGGGTGGCTAAAACAGTCTCATTACTTTCACTAACATTGGTGATTGGACAGAGGGGGGTCATTGGACAGAGAGGCTGGATTGGTAGGTGAGTAGAACTTGGCTGGGTAGGAAGGTGTTATGAGGTGGCTGGGTGAGTGATGAGTAGCTGGGTGAGTGATGAGTAGCTGGGTGAGTGATGGCTGGGTAGTGGAGCTGGGTGAGTGATGGGTAGCTGGGGGTGGCTATGAGTAGCTGGGTGGTGAGTGATGGCTGGGTAGTGTTAGCTGGGTGAGTGATGAGTAGCTGGGTGAGTGATGAGTAACTGGGTGAGTGGAGGGCTGGGTAAGGGTGGCTGCAGATTGTTGCAGATTGTTGCAAATTCTGCATTTGATCTATACCATCAATACCTAGCAGTGGAATGAAGACTTTTTCATGATTTTCAGTAAACTTAATTTTGGAAAGAAATTCAATGAGGTTTTTCATGACTTGGTTGTGCAGTATTTTGCCTTGATTAAAATCAATTTCTTGAATATTCATGAATAAAAGTGCAATTTTCAAACTTTGACAGTTTAACTCTGATTTGCTGAAAATCCCCTGATAAACGGGGTAAAAATTGACAATTTTACATGATATCTTTCCACCTTCATTAATTGACAGTTCAATGTGAGTCCCTGATGACCGTTATCCAAAAGATGGATAACAAACATTTTTCTAAATAACAAATGTAAAATATACAATGGATGAGTGATTTCATAACAAATATTAAATTGTATTCCATTAAAAATGAAGGTTTGAAAATATACACAATGACCACCAATGCTAAAATGTGCTAGTCTGATTTCAGTCATTTCTACACCAATATGTTCAAGCTTTGAAATGAAAATCTCGAAAAATAAAAAAAAATTCACCATTTTTTACCATTTAAATATCTTCTTTCATGTAAGCTGAATGTGCTTTACTAAAGGAAATCCTATAATTTCAAAAATTAATGAAATTTCTTTATACATGTATTTTTTTTTCAGAAAGTTATGCAGTGAAGGCACTCTTGGCTTATGGTTATGATGTGGTAAATCAGTTGAATAATGAGGTCACAAGTGATTATTCAGACACATCCACCACAATTCATGACTCTGCATCAAACTCAGTTGATGCCACAGATAAGAATGATCAACGTGCTATCATACAATTCAGACTCTGCATCAACTCAGTTGATGCCACAGATGAGAATGATCAACGTGCTAGTCATACAATTCATGACTCTGCATCATACTCAGTTGATGCCACAGATGAGAATGATCAGTAGTCATACAATTCATGACTCTGCATCAAACCACAGATAAGAATGATCAGCGTGCTAGTTGACTCTGCATCAAACTCAGTTGATGCCACAGATGAGAATGATCAACGTGCTGTCATACAATTCATGACTCTGCATCAACTCAGTTGATGCCACATATAAGAATGATCAACGTGCTAGTCATACAATTCATGACTCTGCATCAAACTCAGTTGATGCCACAGATGAGAATGATCAACATGTTAGTCATTATGTAATTAATATTAATTGTATTGAAAAGTCATACAAATGCAAAAAATGTCAAAAGTGTTTCAGCCAAGAAAATAGTTTGAAACTTCATGAAAGAACACATGTAGGTGAAAAGCTGCATAAATGCAGATATTGTGTAAAGAGTTTCAGTAATATAAAGGTTCATGAAAGAACACACACTGGTGAAAAGCCACATCAATGCAAATACTGTGCAAAGTGTTTCAATCAAAGTTCTTGTTTGAAGAAACATGAAGTAACACACACTGGTGAAAAGCCACATAAATGCAAATACTGTGCAAAGTGTTTTGGTCGAATTTCTTATTTAAAGGCTCATGAGATAACACACGACACTTGTGAAAAGTCACACAAATGCAAATACTGTGAAAAGTGTTTCAGTCGAAGTGTTTATTTAAAAAACATGTAAGAACACATTCTAGTGAAAAGCCACATAAATGCAAATACTGTGAAAAGTGTTTCAAACAAAGTACTAACTTAAAGAAACATGAAAAAACACATACTGGTGAAAAGCCACACAAATGCAAATACTGTGAAAAGTGTTTCCTAAGAAGTTCTCATTTAAAGATTCATGAAACAACACACACTGGTGAAAAGCCATATCAATGCAAATCCTGTCAGAAGTATTTCAGTCAAATTTCTAATTTAAAGGCTCATATGAGGACACACACTGGTGAAAAGCCACACAAATGCAAATACTGTGAAAAGCGTTTTCGTCGAATTTCTGAAATAAATCTTCATGAAGTAATACACACTGGTGAAAAGCCACATAAATGCAAATACTGTGAACAGTGTTTCAGTCGAATTTCAAATTTAAAGATTCATGAAAGAAAACACACTGGCGAGGAGCCATATAAATGCAAATACTGTGAACAGACTTTCAATGTTGGTTCTCATTTGAAGAGACACGAAAGAATACACACTGGTGAAAAGCCATATCAATGCAAAAACTGTGCAAAGTGTTTCAATCAAAGTTCTTCTTTAAAGAAACATGAATTAACACACACTGGTGAAAAGCCACATAAATGCAAAAACTGTCAGAAGTGTTTTTATCAAATTTATGATTTAAAGAAACATGAAAGAACACACTGGTGAAAAGCAAATGCAAATACTGTGAATAGTGTTTCAAATGTAACTACTGTGAATAGTGTTTCAAATGTAAATACTGTGAATAGTGTTTCAAATGTAAATACTGTGTATAGTGTTTCAAATGTACTGTGAGTAGTGTTTCAAATATAAATACTGTGAATAGTGTTTCAAATGTAACTACTGTGAATAGTGTTTCAAATGTAAATACTGTGAATAGTGTTTCAAATATAAATACTGTGAATAGTGTTTCAAATGTAAATACTGTATATAGTGTTACAAATGTAAATACTGTGAATAGTGTTTCAATATGTTCTCATTGAAAAGTACATGAAAAAACACACACAATGAGGAAAGGCTACATAAATGCAATTACTGTCAGAAGTGATTCGTTTAAAGTTGTCGATTAAACAGACCTGAAAGAACCCCTAAGGGAAAAGCCCTATAAATGTAACTACTGTGAATAGTGTTTCAAATGTAAATACTGGAAATAGTGTTTCCATGAAGGCTATAAGCTAAGGATGATATGAAAGAACACAAAATGATGTGTGATCCTTAAAATAAAGGTTTTTTCTGAACTTGCTTTATATAATGATCATGTGACACACCACAAATAATAGCTCCAAAATTTTTCTTATCACAAAATGTATCACATTTTAGCCGAGTATTCTGTAAGTGATGCATTAAAGAATACACTCACATCATTTAGATAACTTATGACAAAAACCATGCAAATTGTCAAAATGGATTAACTCTAACACTCACTTCATTCATGATAACCTTTAAGAAAGGGAGGGGAGGGGGTAGTGCACAGATTGTCAAAATGGATTAACTCCAACACTCACATCATTTATGATAACTTATGAGGGAAGAGGGGGAGGGTAGTGCATAGATTGTCAAAATAAATTAACTCTATCATTTTAGGAGAAAACATAATTGTAAGGATCACAACATTTTCCTTACTTTTTGGGATTCGAGAACCAAGGATTATTTGAGAGCTTACACCAGTTTTTGATTTCCAATTATGAGCCATCACGATTGATCAGCAATGCCAATATTGTCACAATGTTTAAAGGGTGACATCTACTTAGGATTTTAGTATAAAATGATTGCATTGATAAAAGTGTAGAAATTTCCAGACCTCAAGATAAATTTTGCTTCTCAAATTTAGGCATTTAATCCGTATATTCTCAGTTAAGATAAAATCTTGCTGTGACCCTGAAGCTTTTTTGTTGATTATTATATTGTAACACCCTTACAGATTAGATTCTATCAGGATAAAAGAACAAAGGAAATCCAATTACAAATATAAGATGTCAACACATAATTTCTGGAAGCAAGTGCTGATCCTCACATTAGTTTCCTCTGCATCCTGCCAAACACTATTCCAAAAATTTGGAGGGGTGCAAAAACTTGCTTTAAAATATGTGTATGTAGTCTTTGTGTATGTGTATGTAGTATTTTGACTCTCACTTTTGTGAGGTCCCACATTCTCCCCCACTTAAAATATATCATCTCCTATTTAATTGTACCAGCATGCAATCAAGATCTAGGAATACAATAAGAAAAACCTTATTTGCAAGTTTTTTTCCTCTCTATTTACATCTTATTACATGGGTCAATCATAGCCGTATGTTGACAGTAAAAGCAGAGAGAAAAAAACAACGTACATTTCACAGGATTTTACCTTCAAGAATAGTCAAGTTCTGTAGCGATGGCCAATCGCACAAACTGCACGTGAGATTGATTTTAATCTTGACAAATAAGAATGAACTCCGAATTTAAGTATTGTGTATTAGATTCGGTGTTGTGCCTTGGATACTTATCTATTGGTGTAGAGCTCTTCAACTTAGTAATGTATTAGATAGCTTAGGTGGTAAGAAATGGTTCACCACTTTGAATCAGGGGAAAGCCTACCAACAGGGAATTTATGGCAAAAGCAAGCAGACCTCTTACAGCTTTTGTAACACCGCGTGGCCTCTACAAATGGGAATGGATTGTTTGATTACTAAACCCACCAAATGTACCTCTTGTTTAACTTTAAAAAGCAACCATTCCCAAAGAAACAAGGACAAATCAAAAAGAAAAAACAAGCCAACCCAGAACAGATCTTCCTCCAAATAACCTCCTTATGGCGTACAAGAGAAACAATTACAATAATACTCACAACATTATACAATGGAACATCAGAATTCTTAGGGCCAATTCGGAAGAAATTGACCTTCTGGCCATCACATTTTACCAGGTCGTCTTCTGCCTACAAAAACCTTGAAAACCACTAACCATTATTCCCTCAATAATTTCTCTTGCTACCATGAACATCAAGAGGATGCCGACAGGGCCTGTGGGGCATCTCCATTCTCGTTAGACACTGTATCCCACACAGCCCTATTCATGAGAACACCAACCTTCAGGCCATCTGTGTCTCTATCTCCCTCGACAAAGCCTTCACTCTTTGCAATATCTATCTCCCCCCTATTGCCATTGTTTGCCAACCAGCCTTAACAACCTCTTCTCTCAGCTCCCCTCCCCTTTCATCCTTTTGGTGACTTCAACGCCCACAACCCCATGTGGGCTTCAATACCACCACCTCCCAGAGGCAAGCTTCTCGAAAACACTCTTCATCAGCACAGCCTCTCCTAACTCCCCAACCTACCTTCACCCTACCACAGTCTCCCTCACCTGCCTATCTATTGCCCCAAGCACCTTGATTTTAGCTGGAAGGTTACTGCTGACCTCTGTGGTAGTGACCATTACCCTCTCCTTATTCATTCCAACCTTCAAACCCCCACAGACCACATCCCCAATTCCATGGAATTTTAAGAAAGCCAACTGGCCCCTTTTCGAAACTCTCTGCAACTCTCACTTCTTCTTCCATCTCCTCGAGGGTAAGGGTTTCATGTTAAATTTCAGTAACATCCTTATCAACATTGCCACTTGCTCCAGTCCCCACCCCCACTCCCAAACCCTGGTTCAACGATGACTGCAAAACCGCCATAAAAAACTTGAAAAAAGCCCTCAGAAACTTCAAAACAAACCAGCCTACCCACAACCTCAACCTCTTTCGCATCAGCCATGCCAAAGCCAAGCGCACTATCAAGGACAGTAAAACCAACACTTGAAACAACTTTATCTCTTCTCTCACTATCAAGACCCCCACAAAGAAAATTTAAGTATGGTTAACAGCTTTCACAGCAGGATGGGCAAGTCTCCTATCTCCCAATTTATCTGGAATGGTAATCTTCTCATCGGGAAAAAGGGATATCACTAGCTGCCTCGCCCTCGCCTCTTTCAGCAACATCTCATCCTCTGCCAACTTCCCCAATGCTTTCAAAACTAAAAAAGCTTGCGACAAAACCTGGAGTATTACCTTTCCCTCTGACAACACAGAGCTACAACACCCCTCTTACCCTATCTGAATTAAAGCAAGCCATTCACGATGCTGGATGCACCTTTATGGACCCAGATAACATCTCCTACCAATTCCTGAAACACCTCCCCAACAAGACATCCGCTACCCTACTCACCATCCTCCACCACATTTGGTCCTCACACTCCTTTCCCCCATCTGGAGAACAGCTATCATCACCCCCATCCCCAAACTGGGGAAGGACATTACCGACCCCTCCAGCTACCGCCCCATTGCCCTCACCTGCTGTCTGTGTACAATTATAGAAAGGATCATTAAGCAGAGACTAAACTGGTTCCTTGAGACCAACAGAATCATCTCCCCTCACCAAAGCGGCTTTCGGAAACGTCGCAATACCCTGAACCATTTAATCATGCTTGACACTGCTATGTGGGAATCCTTTGCAAAAAAAGGAACACCTCATTGCCATCTTTTGCATCCTCAAAGAAGTTGTCGACACTATTTGGAAATACGACATTACCCGCAAGCTTCACACCATCGGCCTCAGAGGCCACCTCCCCATCTTTAATCAAAACTTTCTTTAATCTAGGCAGTTCCAAGTTCGTATTAGCCACACCCTCTCCAACCCTACCCCCAAGAAGAGGGCATTCTCCAAGGCAGCATCCTATCCCCTACTCTCTTCAGCCTGAGCATTACAACATAGCGGACAACCTTGACCCCGACATCAAACGTGCCCTGTTACGTGGACGACTTCACTATATTGTATTCCACTAGCTTTTCTCTCATTAAAAATAGGCTCTAACTTACTCTCAAACGGCTGCAAGATTGGTGCAACAATGGAGGTTTTAAATTTTTATAAAGACAAGACAGTCTGCATGCACTTCGTAGGCCCTGCAGATTTCAGGTGAATGTGTGTTCCCTGATGCAGGTCCCGGCAAGGTCGCCAATTTGTAACAATTTTACAGGTTGAGGAAATCCAGTTATAAATATAAGATGTCAACACATAATTTCTGGAAGCAAGTGTTAATCTTAACATTTAGTTTTCTGTGCATCCTGCCAAAGACTTCCAAAAATTTGGAGGGGTGCAAAAACTTTCTTAAAAATATGTGCATGTAGTCTTTTGTATGTGACCTTCACTATTGTGGGGTCCCACAATACCATATTTAGGATTTATAAGTCCTTCTTTATTTCCAATGGGTATAAATTTTCCCCAATCATTCAAAGTTCAAAGTATACACAGTAAATTACATGGGATGCACAGTGCATTATGGGAAGATAGCTGCCTCCATTGCATTAAGATTTTTTTATTTTAAGGATGTGTGATCCTTTAAATGAAGGTTTCTCCTGAACTTGCATTATATAAGGATCAAGAGACATCACAAATTTATGCTAATTAGAAATATCTTGTAACTTAAAGATAATAATTAATTCATTTTCAAGGCCATATATCAAACAAGAGATTCAGTATTTTAAGATTCCTATTAACTAGCAAAATCATGCCTGTACTTTTCGACCAAGAGATCTTTAATTTCCCACTCATTTTATTATCTATGTAGAAAGTTCTTATCTCTGTAGCTGGTTGGTCATTTCAGCAACTTAAATTACTGCATTAGTATGCATTTGTACACGAGTATAGAAAATATATCAGTCTTCAAAAAAGACAAGTGTGGGTGTTTTATTTTAATGTTGTGTTATAAAGCACACCATGTATGTGTTACTATCTATAAGGTTTACATATGTTCCCTTATGGAGTACTAGTATGCTATGGGGAGCGAGAATTTACCTCATGAGACCGCTTGGTTTTGCCTTCCACTTTCCAAGAAAGCCCTTACCCTAAAGTAAAGTAGATGGATCTTTTTAAAAGTAATGTGAAACCTTATTTTTGAGGAACAAAGTGTTCCTAGTTTAGATCTCAGACATTTAGCATTATACTGGAGTTCAAGGACTCTTTATTTCCATTAGATCATTAGAAATCTGAAAGAAAAATTGACCTCACTGGTTACCTACACTCCCCCCAACCCCCAACAAAATGGTTATATGCGGGTTGACATATTATGCTCCCTCCCCGTGAAACGAATAGTTTCTATATACGCTCATGTGCACATATAGGACAAGCTGTTTATGGTAATACCTGCCACACCATGAGAAAATTACTCAAAAATGGTATATCTCAGAATGCTAACCTGTTTGCAGGAGATTTCCAGTAATGGACTGGGCAGTGGTTTTGATGGAAACATACTCTACCAGTGAACACTTTTTTGCTTGCAACCGGGAATTAGTTTGGGTTCTTTCCCCAAAATCAAGTTCTATATTATATAGGCCTTTGCACACGTAAAACAATGCCAACTCGCTGCAACCTGTTGATAATGGAGCCGTGGATAATAATTGATACCAGACATATCTATTACAGAACACTACTTTCAGGTAAAGGTTTGGATACCAAGTTTGGTTCACAAATTGTGGGGGAATCATAGGCAGGATGTTCCTAACAAATGCGTGTGTGTGTGGGAGGGGGGGAGGGGTAGCTTTCGGAAAATAGCATTAAGTTCAGAGAAAATTTCGGGCAAGTTTTTTTTTTTTTTTTATTTGGGGGAAATTCTCGGAAAGTTTTTGGCCAATTTTCGCTGGCAAGGAAAGTTTCAGGAGCTTTCCTTTATTTCGGGCAGGTTTTTTCAGGAAATTTCCGCCAATTTTTTGTGCAATTTTTGGAAGCCTTCATTAAATTCCTAGCAATTGTCTTCGATTTTCGGAAAATTTTCCTTCATTTCTGGGTTTCGGGAAATTTCCTTTATTTTCGGGCAGGTTTTAAAATTTTCGTGAATTCTTTGGCCAATTTTCGGAAACTTTGAATAATTTTCGGAACATTTTCTTCCATTTATCGGGCAGTACTTCGATTTTGGGAAAATTTCCTTTTAATTTTGGGGAATCTAGCGTGGCAGAGTCTGGCATGATTCTGACAAATCACTGATTTAAAAAGTACATTTTGCCTCTCTGCCTGACTATATAAGATCAATGCCCAAGTAGGCTATTATATTTTGAACATCATGCCGAGTCGGCAGGGCATTCCACAGATATTTGTCCGAGTCGGGCATAATTCTGCCCAGAGGTTGCATGCCTTCCCCCTCCCCTCTGCTTCCGCCTCATACAGCCATGTCACTGCGTACGCATAGAGTGCGCCTAACAGCCTACTTAAGCCCCTGGTAGCTCTGAAGATTCTGTTTTTGTTGACCCAAAATGCTTTAAATTGATGGGGGATTCTGCATAGGTGCAGTGTCGATTTGTTTTGAGTGCGCAGAGTATATATTTTTTTTTCCCGAATAAACCTATGCCGTGCAAGGGCAGGGGTATAAATAGATTTTGAAGTCAGGGGGGTGTAAGACAAATTTGGCCAACACAAATTTGCACTTGCCCAACTTTTCTATAAACGATATACATGTGTCTATTTACAATCACACAATATAGAACAATTGGGAACAGACCATTTCTTCTAACTGGCTTGGGGCACATGTGTCTTCAAGTACCAAACGTGGAACAGAAAAACAGCATGAACTCGCTTAAAAGGCCCCTAGCGGCGTTCAGGGGCGAAACCTTGGTAGGGGTTTACGGGGCGAAGCCCCAGAAGCTCTGAATATTTATTGTTTTTGTTGCCCCAAAATGGCTGAAAATCAACACAAAGGTAAAAATAAATCAAAGTGATGAAAAGAAGACGGGCAGAAGAAAAGTTTTTTCTGAAAATAGAGAGAAATTGTGGGGTTCATGGGCAAAGCTCAGGCAGGTGTGAAGATTTTAAATCATACTCAGATAAACACTGTAGGGTTACCATTTCTAAACAGGCAGAGGAGAAATTTCTCATAAAAATTGAGAAAAATTGGGCTTTGCAAAATCTTATTCCATTAAGGAGATATTCAACTTTAAAGTTTGGTATCATTTCTGTAGTAGAAACGACTGAAATCAGACTACTTGTGATGTCACACCCTCGGATTTCTCAAAATCGTTTTAAGTATTTAAAAAAAAAGTTTATTGAATTTGTTCACTATTTATATTAATTTACCTCAAACTTTTTCAGGTGGTATATTATAAATACCCTTCCTAGATTCAGTTTTACTACTTTTTGACATATCCCATGGTTTTTAAGCCACAAAATCGCAGGACAAAATATGATAGAATACATAAAGACTTTGGAAATCTGAGGTTATGACATCACAACTAGCCTGATTACAATCGTTTTTACACAAATAATACCAAACTTTCAAGTTAAATATCTCTTAACGGAATAAGATTTTTGAATGCTTTCTTTACCATTTTGTTTCTTTTGAAGTCCTCTTTTATAATATAAGATAAACATGCTTGACCACTGAACTAATCCTTTAAAGTGATGAAAAGAAGACAATTTTGAATTATACACAGATAAACAATATAGGGTTACCATTTCTAAGCAGGCAGTGGAGAAATGAGAAATTTTCATGAAAATTGAGCAATATTGTTTGGGCGTTTATGGGTGAAGCGTTGGTCTAAAGAGTTCTTGTTTTTGATGCTTCAAAATGGAATAAAATCAACACGTTCGAAAATTTTGATGAGAAATTGTAGTGTCCTGGGGTGAAGCAAGGGTAGGGATTCAGTCAGTCAGTTGGAGAAGTCCCGCTTAAAGACCCGACAAAATTTATGTTTTTATATGTATTTTATTGTCCTGTTTCACGACCATAAAGAATTATGCAAGGTTCACTTTACAAAACAAATGGTTAATCATGACACAAATTATAGAAAATGGAAAACAGGAAAATATAGCTATTACAAATAATCAATTAATATGTTGTATAACGGGAAGTTTTCAAGAACGAAAAAGGAATACCAACTGAAACAAAACAAAAACATACTACGAACAACAAATCCACAAGCCACTCCCACTTTCCGCTACTCTTCCCCTGCTCCACCCGGCACTTATCCTGGCTGGCTGGCTAGTAGGCTAGTAGGTACACCTGTGGTATATTTACCCCATTGCATTGCGTGTTCGTCCATCGCAAAAAGAGACGCCATCACAAGATGACCAACGCAAGCAGCTAGCTGTCGTTATCCGTGGAGGCATGTCCATGGACTTTATAGAGAAGCATATTTCATCTCAACAGCTTGAAGATATGTTGTGTGCAGATGCGGAACAATTGCATGCTGTATACGAGGCCACTCTTGGTGATAACATGACTAAAAGCTTAGGGAAAACAGCAATAAATTTATATGCACGTGCAGCAGCAAGTAAATTTAACATTGATAGTGAGCAGACCCTTGCCGCAGATCTTGGAGAAAATCCCTTTATAAACAATGCATTGAGAAGTGTTAGTTGCAAACTATTTCATAAATGGGCGTTCTGGGTTGCACCAGTATGGCTCTTCCAACTGGGCGACATATTGAATATACAAAAACATATAAAATATACAATGAAGGAGAATCCAGTACAGACATTGAACAACTCCAAGAGGGTGGAAGCCGGGAAACGTGCTGCGGAGGCATGCAAGGCCAAACGATGGATGTCCCGCACCCGAAGGAGACCGAACGCTTTAAAATGGAACTTTGGAAGATGAAGAAACCACAACGGGTAGAACATGCCGCTGCAGAGACACATGAGGCAAAAGTTGTAGATCCACCTGTAGGTTGGGCTTCTAGGGATATTTGGTGGGGTGTACTAGCTGTTACCGCTGTCGTAGTTGCTTGTGCTGCTGTCGTTTTAGCTCAAAATCGTCATACATGTCCACTTAGTCCCGCCACATCTAGCCCCCCCTCCCCACACGCCTGAAAAGAAAACCAATTGAACATAACTGCAGATGGTTGAATATACTAAACAATGACGCAACCTAACCATGACCAATTTATCAACTCCACGGTACCAAGGCGGAATTATAGCTTTACTAGCCACGGGTTATACAGTCCTATGAAGTGTTGTTATGAAAAGATTGGAACTACCAGCTACTGTATGACTCGTGAGTGGTTAGTTTCCCAAGGTATCATTATTACACCACCCAATAAGATATATGTGTCTAATAGATATTAGTGATGGCTACGATTGTCATGCTTGTTGGTGGGGCTTTAGTTAGGATCATTCTAAGGATCAAACTTTGTATTTAGTCAGCTCGCCAAGGACCCTGCTTCGCAGGAAGAACGTACACATGATAAAGCCGTGGAAAAAGTGCAGGCAGCTCAAACTGAATGGACTCGTGAGAGGCAGGAGAAGCTGGACAGCATGAATTAAAGACTTATGGCAGAAAGACATGCTGCACAGACCTTCAAAAATGTAGATGACGCAATGAGATTTTATAATTAGGTTTATGGTGCAGACTCTATTCGACTAGACTCCAAACCTCGTCTAGAAGACTTCTATTCACCATTCCCTCAACAACACAACTAAGAGTTGGCTTTTATTGCAATTGCTCTGTTTATTTTATTTTAAATTGATGGTCTAACATCCTTGATACGAATTTAAGCACAGATTCCGATATAAGTATGCTTTTGGACGATATTGTAGGATTATTAGGGAAAAAAGATGTTGCTGTTCAGACTGATGCTACGCCTCTATGGGAGCTCATGGGGCTCAACAAGCAGCTCAGAACTATACGAGGTATATCATCAGCTCAAGAAAGCAAGCTTAAGAAAACCGACCGACATCTCGAAGAGGCAAGAGACTGCCTCAAAGCAACCAGCAATGAAGACAAAAAGGCAAGTATACGCAGAGAGATTAAACTGCTGGAAGGTAGGAAAGACGCTTTACAGACTAGCATAGACACACTTCATGGTGATATGAAGTCTTAGGTACGGAAGATACGTGACCTTGTGCGTGAACTTGTATATAGCGACCTTTCTCTGCGAGAAAAAATGGTTAAGTTGTTTCGGGAGCAGGGTGTGACAATCGCTTTCGTTCTGACCGCATTAGGGTTTATAATATCCACTATCATACTGGCGCTTGGGCTGGGAGGATTGCGGGCCCCGTGCCAACACCACAGCCGACGCCGCCAGTTAAGGATAATGTTGTCAAAGCACTGGGTCGGGTGATGAAACTTTTTGGCAAATGGCTCGGTACAACTCTACCGAGCATCATTGGCGGTACCCTTTCTTTGCTTTTCAATCTGATTGGCGAGATATTCACAAAGGTAGGGAGTCACTTGTGGGCACTTGCACTTGCAGTGGGCGGTGCACTTATCGCATGGGTATCCAAACAATCAAATTGAAGGTATCATATGATCTGTAATATTACGATGTATTGCATATCGTCAAACTTACAATTCCCGCTTCAGTTAAGCGAACTAGAAATCGGTGATGTGTGCTTTACCACCGGTTGGAATAACCTTAATAAGGATGGGGATGTGAGTGTTCTGGTAATTGAACGTAGAAAGACCAGAACAACAAAGATTGGGGTTGTATAACATAGCATAGCATAGCATAGCATAGCATAGCAAGGTTTAACGTCCCGAAAGCATCCAGTGCTGGACATTATATCAAGACGGCCACGACCTTTGATAATCAGTTGTGAATTCACTAGGCTGGTTGCAGACCCACCGGGAATGATATGGGAGGTATTGATTTTGAGCCGGTCACCTCACTGATCCGTATAATTGTGCCAGATGCGGCTGGGCTTATTTTAAGTGAAAATCTCGAACGTACTGATGAAAATAGGGCAATGGATCCAGGTGTGTATAGGAACGATCATGTACCTCCTCTTGTGGTGGATCTTTCCATAGGCATTCACCTTCGGGAGTTGGATTTTACGCATAACCATGTTGATGGGCAACCAACAGATAGACTTAATAAATTTCTTCTGCATAGGACTGATATAGGTCGAATGACTCATATACGATATAGTCATCCAAGAATGTATCGACTTGCGATGGATGTATTGAATACCTTAGAGGTATGAAACAATGATAAACCTTTCAATAACCACAATCACCCCATTGAAGTTACGTTGCTATTAAAATAATCATCATCAGCATGTATTACAGCACATATCTAGTCACCTGAAAACAAACAAAAAACATTTTAGAAACCCGTCTTCAAGTAAAAGAGGTAGGTATCACAGATGTGTTCTTTACCAATGATTGGTACAACCTGCAGGAGCGTGGATCTTTAGACATTAAATGTACTTCACAGCGGAATGTTGAGTTTGTAGATGAGCGAAGTAAAAGAGTAATCTTTGACTTGAAACAGGCTTCTATACTTTCAATACACTCAAGAAAAGAGTTGACAGGGAGAAAGAAAGGGAAGAAAAAGGTGGTATGTTCTTAGAACAAAGCACTTTAGAAATGAAATTGGTCATACCTTCTACTTGCAGACTTGCGAAGTCAAATTCAGCAGTAACTTTTCTATATCTCTTGGTTATGAATTTTACTGATGAATATAGGAGTGATCGTGTGCCTCCCCTTTTCAGGGATCTTTCTATATGTATTCACTTTTGGGATTAGATATCACTCGAAATTTTGTTGAGGGGCGTCCTAGTAATAAGTAATAGACTGCCAAATATGACTGTTAATGAACAAGTAGGGGAAACTACTCACGTAACATATGTACACACCCCGTGATGCATCCTCTTGTTGGAGATATGTTGAACACTATCACCTTAGAGGTGCATGATAGCTATGATCAATTCATACATAATAATAGTGATTTATCAATTGAAGTGACGTTACTATTAAAATAGCCATGAAGGTTGTTAACAGCATTTGTCCAAGTTTACCCTCAACTCCACCTGAGGAAGGGACTGAGGGGGCCAGCAATTTCTGTCTACAACATATTACACAGCTAAAAAGTTACCTTGAAACTGAGATTTCTACTCAAGAAGGTCTAAGCCGCAAATACCCACGGGTCTTCCATGGGTTTGAAGCAGTAGATACAGTACTTATGCTAACAACCATGGGACTTGGCAGCTGGAATAGGTGTTTTGGCTACGATTGTTGCTACACCAGTAGCGATTGCTATGGAACGCTACTGCTGTATGTGGTGTTGGTTGTGTACTCTGTTATTATTTAAGAATACGGATCGATAATACGAATGGCAAATATCATTCCATGTTATTAAATGCAAAGTCATTCATTTTGGTCAGAGCAATTTGGCTTCTGATTACTGCATGAATGGTTCTAATCTTAATTGTTTTGATCAAGAAAGGGATCTAGGTGTTGTCATTACTACCAATCTGAAGCCTTCTTAACAGTGTGCTTTAGCAGCTGCAAGGGCAAACAGGATGCTTGGTTTGATTAGAAGAATTTGTTGTCTTCTTGGTAGAGAGGTTGTTCTTAATTTGTATAAGCAGTTAGTCAGACCTCCCCTTGGGTTGCTATTCAGGCTTGGAGTCCCTTTTATGAGAAGTTTAAATTAATTTTGGAGCAGGTTCAGCGAAGAGCCACTAGACTTATTCCCAAAGTAAGGAATCTCTTTTATAAATCTAGGTTGCGAATTCTTGGTTTGACCACGCTTGAGTTGAGAAGAGTATGAGTAGTATACAAAATGGTGGTTCTGGGACACTTTTTCGGTCGTTTTGTTTCCAGTGGTTCTGGGACACTTTTGCGATCGTTTCACTTGGTAGACTTTATAACAGAAAAATATTTTGTTATTTTTATTTATAATTATTATTATTATATATATATATATATATATATATATATATATATATATATATATATATATATATATATATATATATATATATATATATATATATATATATATATATATATATATATATATATATATATATATATATATATATATATATATATATATATATATATATATATATATGTATACATATATATATATATATATATATATATATGTATCTATCTATCTATCTATCCATCTATCTATCTATCTATCTATCTATCTATCTATCTATCTATCTATCTACCTATCTATCTATCTATCTATCTATCTATCTATCTATCTATCTATCTATCTATCTATCTATCTATCTATCTATATATCTATATATATATATATATATATATATATATATATATATATATATATATATATATATATATATATATATATATATATATATATATATATATATATATATATATATATATATATATATATATATATATATATATATATATATACATATATTGTATGCTTAACCCCTGTAGCCAAAGGCCATAGTGGTGGGTGATCCACTCACAACCCAGCGCTTGGACAAGGAAATTTTATTCATTCGCATGCTATATATAATGTGGTGTTCACTTCTTAATAGATTCATACCATGACGAAATGTCTTGCTGTTTCACAGTGCTTCTTTGTACTGCTGATGTCGTATATTTATTCTCACAATATATACTTTTTAACGCCTTTTGCTTTTCGGATCTCACCACCATCTTCCTTCAGGATAGAATACATTTTGGGTCAAAATCCTACATACTCGCTAATGGGTACTCCAGCACATTCGCCTTTCATTTTGCCAAGCACCTTTTCGTTCGTGGTGTTGTGGAGCGGGTGGTCTGTCGGATAATCATTTGTGTCAAAGAGGTGTGACTCAGAACTCATATCAGCATACACATCCTCGGTTTGGATTTCAAGTAGAAGACTATCCGTATCCGTATAGAGAAGATTGCACCGCTCCCCATATTGCTCCTTCAGGTTGTTGTAATAAAAGTCGTACATCAGATGTTTACTTAGGTCCAGGACACACATCCCAACGTAGACTGGTCGATTAAGCATCAGCCGGCGTTTGTGTATGTGTAGGGCGGCTAGATCATCATAAAATACCACATGCCTTGCAAACGCGGGACTAGCTATCCACCGGCGAAGCTTGTCATCTTCAGAGGCTCTCACGAGTTTGACATCTACACGCTTATGCAGATTTTCCATAGTCTTACCAAAGACGCTATTGTTCTTCAGTTTGCAGAGGTCCTTCTCAAAGCTGGTTTTGGCCTTCTTGCGGAGTTCTATATTCATTTTGATGTAGGGTTCCATCCACTTGCTTTGATCGAACCGAATTGTACGATGAATTTTTGTCAGCTTCATACCTAGAGAGAGGTAGAGTTGTAAATTTTGGTAGTGCACAACATAGCGCTTTTTATCGCAGAGATCTGGACCCAACTTTTTAACATCAGTTGACGAGTTTAGACTCTTTCTGATAATCTGACAGCCACTCCTTCGGAACCTTCATGCGTTCCAGAGCAAGTGGGTATGCATTGTGGACGTCGTGTAGCTCTTGAGGATACTCAAGGTCCACCTCGAGTATGTAACCCTTTTCTGCATCAGGTAAAAGCGTATCCAGCGAGGGCACTTCATCCACCCATTCGAATCCACCCGTGGGTAGTGCTTGACTCATCGCCCAACCATACAGGTTATTTGCATCTAGGTATAGAATATGATTGTTAGGCTTGGAATCGTCATAGCCTGAGACATAGGGGTTGTTGGCTTTAGCATAGCGCTTGGATACCATGGAAATACCACCTCCCATACCTTTCTTGAAGAACAGGTGCATGTCATAGTCGGTTAACAGTTCCAATTCTACACCGATATATTTCAAGGGTGCCTTCCAAGATAATCCAGGGCTTGAATAATAGTGTGCTGGATCCAGACCATACTGCCGTAAACAAGTGTTCCGATATATCTCGAAGACATCAGCTAGTAGAGGCACATCAGTCCGCAGGTATAGGTCGTGATAATCTCCCATAGTATCACATTTGAATGCCCCCCAAACCTCCTGCGCATGTTGATAATCCTCATTGGAGATATGTTTCTTCGTAAGCTTGCTATAGAAGGCATCTTGTGGAGGTAAGCGCTCCCCAAACCCTTCCCAGGAATCCATATACTCATATGGATAAATCCCCTTACGCAATAACAATTGTCTCTTTTTATCATTCGGTTTATATTCAGTTGTGATATGGAAGTCAACAGAGTCGTTAGCCGCAACCAGCTTATCCAATGATGCAAGCAGGAATTGTGCGCTATCGATGAACCTTAACTGGCCAAGGGAGAAGGATATATATTTCTCCATGTTATTGGGGATGCAGGTTATTTTCCCTTCCACTTTGCTGATTGCTTGCATGATCAAATGAGAGTCATGGCCCCGCAGATTATGGAACACAACTGGGATTGTGGTTGTTTTGGGGCTCAGGCGCAACTTGAGGTTGCAGGCATTGTGCGCAGCACCTCTGTACTTACCTGTGATATGGCAGTGGTCGCGGACAGAGTCACCATGTAGAGGTTTTTTGCATATATGACAAGCCTGTGCTGTCCGGTGTGCGCGCCAATTTTCTCTGGTGATTATCATAGGTCGAGGGTTTGCCAGGACTGCTTTGATCTTAGTTTCTTCCTGCTGCAAGGCTTCAAGGAAATTCCCAGCTGCATTTTGCCCTCGATATACTACGGGAAATGATGTACGACCATCACACCTGACCACAACATACCCATAGCCACACGCTTCGTGCTGTTGGGTCTTTTGGGTATTGGAGTGTGCGGGGTTGGATCCAGGACCATCTATCTTACAGGTGAGTGCCTCATAGTCCGCGTAGATAACGCAGGGTGCTGGAAGCTGCTTGTGATGGTTCTGGAAGGACAGCTTATTTTCACCTTCTTTCGGCATCTCAATACATACAGCTCTTTGACCAATTCCCATACAATCAGGTCTATGGGCCTCGAGCAGATCTTTCCTGGAATAGCCACGCAGACACCTCTCACAGAAGTGCTTACGTCCTCCATGGGCACTTTGATCAAAGAGCAGGCGGCTGAGGCTTTTGACCCACGTGTCGTGAAACCTTCATGCCCTCTCAATTAATAGAAGGTTGATCCTTAGGATGTTCTTGTCTTGTTTGCTAAGTCTGTGAACAATCACCCCTCTATCCCAACCGAAGACGTTAAAGGCCAGATTGTTTTGTTTTGCAACCTTCCTGATCTGGAAGAGTGGAGCTGGAGCATCTATTCCTCCAAAGTTTAAGCCGTCTTTTGAGGGATACTTGCTGCATCTTTCTGGATGTATCTTGGCTGGAAACAGAGCAGATCGAAGAGCCCATCGAAGACAGTTATCATCACGGTTTTTCACATTGATGATAGTCTTTTTAGCTTTGAGTTCTTTCGGCAAACAGATTTGGACCCACCTCGTAGTGGTTGGTACCGGGCAATATTTATCCAGGGGTCCTCCACTCTATCCACCGCCCATCCTGACTCTACCGAGTCCATTGCTCAAGAGATTCTATCATGCGTGGGAAAGCGTTGTTGATTGCTGCATCAATCTCACCCACTTGCAGGACATCCATCTGATGGCTGCGAAATACTGGGTTTGTGAATTCTGTTCCCCCATCACCATTATCCTTCTTCAGCCCCACTCTGAGTACTAATTGGAATTTTATTCCATGAAGGGCTCCAACCTTTTCTGCTACCTTTCGGTGAATTGCGGGGCGAACGTCATCTAAAAGGGCTAGTGGGTCAGCCCCCAATCGGTGCCCATCTACGATATTCATCTGCCAGCTGCGGAGGTAATTGCCAATTGTCCCAGGGGCCCGTCTGAACCTTAGAACAGGCACATGTCTCGGTGCAGGTCTTGAAGCAGGTCTGTGTGCTCTCGGTGCAGGCACAGGTCTTAGAGCAGGTCTCGGTGCTCTCGGTGCAGGTACAGGTCTCGGTGCAGGCACAGGTCTCGAGCATGCACTGGTCTCGGTACTCTCGGTGCAGGGATTGGTACAGGAACCGGTCTGCGAGCTGGCATATACCTATGAGCGATGATGGCATTTATGTAGTCCTTTTTAATATGATTTCCTCTTTTACCTGATGGATTATTAAGCAGGATATTGTTTTGCACCACATGGTTTTCCAACACCTCGACTCTCTCTTTTTTAAGTGCAGTTCTATTTAAGTTATTTATCATATACTGCTAAACTATAGAATGTTATTTCTCTAATTGATTATCGTATCAGAGTTACGCACCAGATTTGTATACTATGTTGTATCTTATCTCTAATTGGTTATCGTATCAGAGTTACACACAGGTTTGTATACTATGGTATTTTATACCTCTAATTGGTTATCGTATCAGATTTGTATACTATAAAATGTTATTTCTCTAATTGGTTATCGTATCAGAGTTACGCACCAGATTTGTATACTATGCTATATCTTATCTCTAATTGGTTATCGTATCAGAGTTGCGCGCCGGGTTTGTATACTATGGTATGTTATGTCTTGTTGCACCGTTATAGGACGTCACACCAGATGGGATCGATTCAGCAAGCACATTTTGAAAGTCTATACGAGCTTGTTTTTTAATGTGCAGCATCTTTTCAACAACACTTTTACTACCACAACCACGGCAAAGTTGTGTCCGAGAATAAACACCAATCCCACACTTGCGGCATGGTACTATTGGACATTTACCATTTCCAATCACTACTCGATGCTGCCAGCATTGATCATACATAGCGGGTCTTCCACATATTTTTTTCTTACCTAGCGGCAGCCAATTACACTTATTCTGTGCACGTACTGACATCTTATATCATTATGATACTCTATTTCTAATTGCATGTTGTATTATTTTGGTGGAAGCTCGGTGTTGTGAGGAACGATTATCAACTCTTCACGGACAAATCCACGGGCCGGACCATCTTGAAGATAATATAGGACAGGCTCCCAGACTTTGTAACAGACCGTCCTATCCGATAAACATTAGCAGACCACACAGGGTCTGTAGCACGACGTCGACCTCCTTCCAGCTCACCTGGTTGGTATAGATAACGCAGTACAACATCGGTAGGTACTTTTTGCTCCTCCAGCCGACAGGGCGATTAGCTGGAGATGCTGCTTTCTGTTTCAACATTTTAGCTTTGATAGCATTAACAGGCTTCTTCCCAATCAGTCGTGTGACTTCGTTGTTCAAAGCTAAAACAACGGCAGGTAGTCTCTTTACCCATTCTGTCGATCTCTCCCCCTTAGACAATTTCATTTCCTGAGCATACTGATGTCCGAACAACCATTCTGCTAGTGTACGATTAAACCGCTCTGCAAAAGCTTGATCGCAATAAACGTCTGGGATTCCACGTCTCACCTCAACACCATGCTTCTCCAATGTGTCAGTTATAGAACCCATGAACTCACGCCCTGGATCTACCTGAAGTAGTTTCGGCTAATCGAGTGGACTACGATTATAGATGCGGGTAAATGCAGAAACAACCTCTCTTGAATACTTCGAACTTAAAGGCTCAGCCTCTTTATACCGACTGGCAACATCGACCACAACTAACGCATATTTATAAGTCTTACGTCCAACTTTGTCATGTGGTAGAAGCAAGAGGTTGGCTTGATGGACTTGATTTGGTGTAGAAATGTCGAACTTAGGTCGTGGTATATAGCGGGGAGGAGGCAGGTAGATCTGCCACATAGCCTGCTTTTTTAGCCAAGCCTGGCAGCCTGGAATTCATCTTCAGACACCTTTGCAGCTTTTGCAAGTTTCTTTATAGCTGGAGCTCCTCCCCAATACCCCTGAGGGCTATAATATATCTGCGCTAGTTCCATCTTATATTAGACACATACATATATATTCAATATGGCAATGAATTACGTTTAAGTAGAGAAAATTGTCTGAAAATTCGTGTAGGTGCTGGAGATAAAGCTGATAATAATAAGGGTGACAACGCGGTTGCTAAAGCTTTTGGCAATAGATTTGCTATACCATTAGATTTTAGTCTCTTGAGTAGCTACGCTCTATTTTACCCATCAGGTCTGCTAGATTTGTTTGAATACATCATATACTTTGCACCTAACGAGAAGGTTATTATTGCAAACGATGACACCAACGCTTCCTACACTCTGAAGAACTTGACTCTGGAATTTTATGTTGTGAATCAAGCGAGCCTTGCAGCGGAGATCCGAAATAAAATGTTGAATGAGTACCCGGTAAAGTATACAGATATACAGAGACACCGGAGAGAAATGCTAGACCTCACTAGCTCTGTGTGGACTATCCCTTTGAATTTACCTCGACACAGTATCAGCGGTGTTGTCCTGTTGTTCGTCAAACCAGTTAATGATGGTGGATTTGCACGAAAATCTTAGACTTTCATAAACCCCGATATCACTAAGGTCAGTGTAAGCATTGAGGGTATTCCTAACCAGCTATATTCCCAAGGCATTTTCCCATACCAGTACTGGGACGAGGCTAAGAAGGCATTCGGCTGAAGTAGATTGTCCATGGGTGAGGGCCTCAATCCCGAGGTAGGCTCAGTTGTTAAGGAGATCGGTCTACATTACATCGATTTATCAGATTACCTCCAAAAATAAGGATGGGAAGATGAGTGTTTTGTTAATTGATAGTAAAAAGACCAAGTCAAAAAGGGTTGAGGCAGGCCTGTATAATTTCAATATGATTAAAAAAAGATTAGATAAAGGGATAATCCAAAATGATGTGGGGGGTATTGATTTAGAGCCGGCCACTGCACTGATCCGTATAACTGTGTCAGATGGGATTGCGCTTATTTTAAGTGAAAATCTCTTGGAGCTATTGGGATTCGAACTTACTAATGAAAATAAGGTAATGAACCCAGGTGTATATAGGAGCGATCATGAACCTCCTCTTATGATGGATCTTTCCTTAAGCATTCACCTCCGGGAGTTGGATGTTTCGCATAACCTTGTTGATGGGTATCCCACGGATAGACTTGGTGAATTTCTTGTGATTAGGACTGATATAGGCTGAATGACTCATATACGATATAATCATCCAAAAATGCATCGACTTGCGAATGATGTGCTTAATACCATCACCATAGAAGTACGAAACAATGGTAAACCTTTTAATAACCACAATCTTCCCATTGAAGTTACATTGTTATTAGAATAATCGATGTATTACAGCACATATCTAGTCACCGGAAAACCAAGAAACCTAGAAACCCCTCTTCAAGTAAATGAGGTTGGTATCACAGATGTGTTCTTCACCATCGGTTGGTATAACCTGAAGGAGCGTGGGTTTTTAGAAATTAGATATTCAGAGAGTAAGCGAATCAAAAAAGTAACCATTGAACCAGGCTTCTATGCTTTCAATACACTCAATAAAAGGGTTGATAAGGAGATAGAACGAGAAGGAAGAGGAGGTATATTCTTAGAACAAAGCACTTTACAAATCAAATTAGTCATACCGGCTACTTGCAAAGTCAAATTCAGCAGTAACTTTCTATAATTCTTGGGAATGAATCTCACGGATGAATGGGTGGGTGCAGGTGTATATAGGAGTGACCACGTGCCTCCCATTTTAAGGGATCTTTCTATATGTATTCACCTTCTGGAATTAGATGTCACTAGAAACTTTGTTAAGGGGCGTCCTAGCAATAGACTGGCAAAAATGACTGTTACTGAAGAAGTAGAGGAAACTACTCACGTAACATGTTCACACCCCATGATGCATCCTCTTGCACCCCATGATGATGCTCAGCAACAATTTATTTGTAGTGCTGTTATTAATCTCCCATTTTCCATTCAACGCTATCAAGATACCCTGACTTATGCCTCAACTCCTTTAGATTTTAGTCTGGGTCAAGCTTTGTACATGATTCCTAGCAATAGGCTTTTGCGTATAGATACCCAAACTGGCTACAACAATAATATTATAGCATAGCATAGCAAGGTTTAACGTCCCGAAAGCATCCAGTGCTGGACATTACACCAAGACGGCCACGGCCTTTGATAACCAGTTGTGAACTCACTGGTTGCAGACCCACCGGGATTCGAATCCGGGACGTGTAGTTGAGAGAAAAGCACTAACCACTACACCACGAAAGTCTGTCTGGTTGCTAAAGATCTTGCTATTGGTAAGCACCGTAACATAAATTCTATCACAGCTCCAGAACCCCAAGTTCTTGATTCGGGGGTAGAATACGGCAGCCTACCAGATCCCATGGATATTGATACAGGAACGGGTGTTGATACTAAATCAGAAGAGGCGGATGTTGATACTAAGTTAGATGGAACTGATCTAATGGAAGCTAAAATGGAAAAATTGCTTTATCATTTGTTTATCATCGATGCTTTAACTCTGGGGTTATACACAAAAAACAAATACAAAATATATGCATATACAATTTGTATTATTATATAAATTTTCAAGATGGAGGGGGTGCACCAGAATCTCCACTCCGGGGGTGGGTCAGAACCCCAGCTCATTTTAGGATGAAAAAACGGTAATCAGCACTAACTCGTTTTAAGGTGAAAAACAGTAATAAAAGCTTTATAAGTCTGTTAGAACCCCAAGTGAAAAGTAAAACAAAAATAAAAAACGACATAAAGTGTACCAGAACCCCCTTTTTTACATACTACTAAGCGACAAATATGTTAAAATTTTCGAGGTGTCTGAGATATTTTTTCCCAACAAGCATCCGTTTTCTTTACATGGAGCATAAAACTTGGGAAGTTTGGGAGGTTTGTGATCGTATTTGTGCTGGTAGACATCGTGACCAAGGCCTACTGTATGTGTTATCCGTATAAAATATGCTTGTAAGGATGCAACAATATAAATACCGGAGAGTCATGAAACACAAAAAAAAAAAAAAAATTCTTCAAAGTTGTATCAATTGTGAAAAAATCCCGCACAAATAGAACTCATGAAATGGTTACAGTTCGTTTCCCGATTAAGATTTGATGGATTGTTCCCGATCGTCGCCAGTATAAAATAGTCAAATAAGAGAGCTCTTTGGTGAAAACTTCAATTTCCGAGAATTTTTTTTCACTTTCCAGGAAAATTCTTCACTTTCCATTAAAGCAAGCTGTCAATTCGAGAAATCCTCAGGAAAAGTTTGCGAAAATAGAACAAAATTTCCAACAATTCTACGCATTTCCCTTCAATTGTATGTTGATATTCAAAATAAAACATGTATGCAAGCAGGAACTAGAATCCCTTTCCGGGGGGCTCTAACTCCTACGCCTCTGTTCTTTCTAATCTGAAAACGGCATTCAGTGTTTTTTTTTTTTTTTTTAGGGGGGGGTGCTTAAAACCCCTCAAAAACAAAAAGCTAGACACACGACCCTTAAAGAAAGAGAACAAAGTTATGTAGGTTTCAATTTATTCATTATAAAATAGAATAGATACAATAAATAAAGACGATCTGCAACTTGGTTCGCCTGAAATAAATTCTACCCACACCGAATTTGACAGGTTGCAAGATTACAGTGTGTACGTGATGGACGATAACAATTTTTACCTGTTAACTTAACATAACATAAGATAACATAACAAGATGACGGGATAAGAAGGGTGAATAACTCCATAAGAGCCCAAACTAACACCACCACCACAAAAAATCAAAGACACCCAGAATTAGTTAAGAATTGATCAATGTTGACTTTGAAATTGTAAACAGAATTGGAGCTGACTACCCACTCAGGCAAACCATTCCACTCATAAACAACTCTTTGCGAAAAGCTAAAACGCCGAACATTTATCCATGAGAACTCTTTGGTCAACTTCAAATTGTTACCACGTGTCACATGATGATTAGCTAAAATATGCAAGAAATAACAGGAAGTCAAAGCATAACTACCAGATAGGAACTTAAAAACTTGAATCAAATCGCCACGTACTCTTCTCAACTCAAGCGAGGTCAAACCAAGCATTCGCAACCTAGATTCATAAGAGAGATTTCTTTCTTCGCGAGTAAATATAGTGGCTCTTCGCTGAACGTGCTCCAAAATTAACTTATCCTTCTCATAAAAGGGACTCCAAGCCTGAATAGCATACTCAAAGTGAGGCCTGACTAACTGCTTATACAAATTAAGAACAACC
Organism: Chiridota heheva; assembly: GCA_020152595.1. Lineage (NCBI taxonomy): Eukaryota > Metazoa > Echinodermata > Holothuroidea > Apodida > Chiridotidae > Chiridota > Chiridota heheva. Next base: position 2,923,062 of record JAIGNY010004575.1, on the reverse strand, counting down.
TCTCTACCAAGAAAACAACAATTTCTTCTAATCAAACCAAGCATTCTATTTGCTCTTGCAGCTGCTAAAGTACACTGTTTAAAAGGCTTCAGATTACTAGTAACGACAACACCTATATCCCTTTCTTGATCAACACAACTATGATTTAAACCATTCATGCAGTAATCAAAAGCCAAATTGCTCTGACCAAAATGAATAACTTTGCATTTATCAACATTGAATGACATCTGCCACGTTTGGGACCAAGAAACTCACTCATCCAGATCAGTTTGCAAAATCGAAGAATCCCTAGCATCATCAATAATCCTGTACAGCTTAGTGTCATCAGCAAATTTAGAAATCCTGGGGCTAAGGGAAACATCAATATCACTAATAAAGTTGAAGAAAAGGAGCGGACTCAATACAAAATCCTGAGGAACACCACTTGTAACCTTTTTCCATGGAGATACAATAGATAACGTCCACACTACGACCAGAATCAAGTAGTTTAGTAACATCATCAAAAACATTCCAATAGATTAGAAACACAAGACCTTAAGAACCCATGCTGGGACAAATTCAACAAACCATTGACCAGAAAATGATCTAGTACAACATCCTTAACAATGGGCTCCATGACCTTGCACACAACACTAGTAAGACTCACTGGCCTAAATGTACAGGGCAAACTGTGGTCACCCTTTTTCAAAATAGGAGTGACATTTGCAATTCTCCAATCACAAAGGAACAACACCAACATCAAAGCACTTTGAAAAGATAATACTCGCGGGAACAGAAAGAACATCAGAACACTCGCGTAAAACGGCAGGATGTATACCATCTGAAACCTGGTTCTTTATTTGAAATCAAACCATTCAACTTCTTAGACACAACATCAACTAAAAAATCAACGTCCTTGATGGATACTGGAGAGTGCACACCAAGATACTCCACAACATCATCAGCAAGGGACTCTTTTGTAAAAACAGATACAAAGTAGTTATTCAAAACGTCAGCCATATCCGTACAACTATTGATAGTAACACCATCATTACCCTAAAGGGGACCAACAACCTCCTTGGTTTTTGCTTTGAGCGAAGATAAGAATGAAATGACTTAAAATTAATCTTAACCTCTTTGGACAAACGCTTTTTAAAAAGCACTTTAGTATCTCTTATTAAACCCTTAGTGAACTTTTTTGATCCTTATATACCTAGCAAGCTCTGCGGGACACCCATTATTTTCATAACACCGCCACAACTTCCCGAGACATCTTCAATGGCCGATTACGCCTACATAATTTCTTTAATGGGACAGACCTATTTACACCCTCCAAAACTATATAGTTCGGATAACACCCCATGCTTTAGAAGGACCTAAGTCACGGAGCAAAGAAGTCCAATCAAATGACAAATTATCCTGAAGTGTAGCAAAGTCGCCAATATTAAAATCTAAAACCACTTTATTATTTAGAGAAGCCTTTGTGAAACAATACAGATCAAAACTAATGAGCTCATGATCACTACACCCTACCTTACCTCTACTTAGCACCGTGACATTTCTAACCATACTTTCTTCACTACTGAAAATCAAATCAAGAAAACAACACATGCTGGGTGAAAATGTAGTCGGATACAACTTCCAGAAAATCATTAGTATGTCGACCACTAGTACAAAGATTTCAATCAATGTCTGGAAAATTAAAATCCCCAAAAACAATAACCCTCCTAGAGGCAACTTTCCTAAAGCAGTTAAGCAATTTCTGATTGTTCTCAGGACTAGAATTTGGTGATCTATACACAACACCAACAACCACTGAACTACCAATATCGCCATCAACAATAAGCTCACCGTAGGTAATTCGAAAAACCAAAAGAAAACTGAGCAGTCCCATAGAACACCCACCTCCTCTACCATTAAGAGTATCTAATCTGTCTTGTCTGAAAACTGAGTAACCCGGAATATGTATCTCTGAATCACTAATTTCACTATAAATCCAATCTCAGTTATACCAATTATATTAGGTCTGGTAATTAAAACTTTAGCCAGCAGCTCATCACGTTTATTAGAAATGCTACGAACATTTGAAAACATAACCTTAATTCTACCACTAGAAAAAGACTCCCTTTCCACAGAAACATGCCTGACAGATGGGTTTAAACTCTTACCCCATTGACTAGTTTATTGGACTCAGATCCTTAATTGCCCTATTGACACCCCTAGCAAGAACACGAACACCTTTCCCCGTTAAATGCAAACATCTCTCATGAACCAATCGATCCGAGATTCAAACTTATGCCAGGAATCTACAAAACCGAACTCAAATAGACGACAAATACTCTCTAGCCAATTATTGATCAACATCATCTTATCTATCATGAAGGAACTGCCTCTACGCGGCAACAGACCAACAAATAGAACCTTACAACCTGTGTCCTTCAACTTGAATAACAAATCCATGAAACTACGCCTAACAGAATCAACATTTTTCCTTGAAATATTATTTGTACCTATTGAAACTACCACAGTATCTTCACCCTTACATAAAGTTTCAACACGAGAACTAACGTCATCAACTTTAGCCCCTGAAAGACACACCCTAATCATGCTACTACGATCTACTCTACAAAACTCTTTGTCAACATAACTTACAAGTGAATCCCCTATCCATAATAACTTATCCCTAGCAGAATTCGCAGGCAAAGTACCAGATGAATCAACAGCCTCACTACCAATGGCACCTGAACAATCATCAACTACAGACAATTCAAGATTAGGCCTGTCAACAGAAACTGACCCAAGACTATCTACCCGAACAGAAGCCCCATCAACTTATCAACATCACATGTCTGACTACCCACATCTAAACCACTAATCTCAGTCTGCACACTGGCACCAACCTTTTCAACCATACATCTACAACCAGAAAGTCTCAACTCCAAAGCCTTCAATCTATACACTTTGAACAAACAGATATAAATTATCAACTGATGCTTCCTCAAAACTACATGACACGATGGACTCCTCAAAATCGACCCACATGACACAGCTATAACAACTAATAGAACTCTCCATGACCATACAAATAGCAGAAGCAGAAAAGCAATAACCCGAAGAGAAAAAAAAATAGGCCCAACAATAGCTAAAGAAATACCTTAACTTGAATACACACTCAATGAGCCTACACTCAACACAAACTCAATCAGCCTACATTCAATACAAACACCTACACTAACATTTTTTTAAATAACAAAGCCTAACAATACAAAAGACCTAGCTTACAATTACAGCTATAAAATGTGTGTAATAGCTAGATAGAGTTGGTAACACCACACAAACCAGTAACAAAAGAAATCAACAAATATTTCACAAATAAGGAAATTTTAGAAAACAAAAACAGTAAATTATGCAGACAACATGCAAAAACAACAATATGGTCAAATCTCAGCCTGATTAAATTTGAATTCCAGACCCCCAAAAAAAAAAAAAAAAATATATATATATATATATATATATATATATATATATATATATATATATATATATATATATATATATATATATATATATATATATATATATATATATATATATATATATATATATATATATATATATATATATATATATATATATATATATATATATATATATATATATATATATATATATATATATATATATATATATATATATATATATATATATATATATATATATATATATATATATATTTCAGAGCTCTGCATCACAACACTTCTTCATAGCCAGGTAGCACAGCAATAGAGCCCCGTTCATTTCAAATGATATCATTCTTTCATAATCTCTTTGTGACTCTTCGAAAAATATGTTGGTGTAATGAATATTTTCTATTATGTTTCTGAAACAGTAAAAATGTCTTAATAATACCATTCTTCAGCATAGGGAACCTGGAAATTGGGGTCATGATTATTTCTTGTATTAGTTCTGATGGTGGGTATAAGTTCATCTTTATTGATGGCGACAAGATTGTTATTGATTTTATATAACATATGTAGCCGGGTGTTGTATCCGGGTAGAATCAACACTCATAAAATAACATTTACAACCTGCATCTGTGTTAATAATATCAGAGAGCGTGACGTCTTTCGCCCTATTAGACCGAATGCCGAGGGCCGAAACTTCTCTACAAAAAATCGTGATGCATTTATGGACGCCATATACTTGTTCCAGCATAGTCGGTGCAACTCGCTACGCATACGCCGGTGGACAGTGTGCGTAACGGGACGAGTGACTGAGTGATACACGTAGCAGGCCGGCCGGACGGCGCTTTTTTCTTCTTCTGCAGAACAGAATTGCCTGTACAGATTTTTTCAGCCAATCTTATACAAGAATGACGATGACGTAATTAAATATGAATATTCATATACAACTTATCGTCTGACAAAATAATTTGGGACTTCGTAATCCCATGCAGATGACCGCGAGTGAACAACATTACTTTGCCGGAAAACAATGGAAAAAACCTGACACTACAGATATCGCACAATTTAAAATGTGCTACGAAGCGAATCCTCCTTTGAATATCGAGGAAGTAGTTGACAATATCTCGGTAAGTGGTGTTCTGAGCATTGGCGTAGGCAGGTTTTTTGTTTGGGGGGGGGGCTACTCATTGGTATGAATTTTAACTCGTGACAGTATCTAAGCGGAGCGCCACCATGGGTTGGCGCGTAGCGTCGAAAGACATTTTTCCAATAAATGCTGCCTATAGATTGCCGGAAATGGCACTTCCCAGGCCAAAAACTTGCAAATTTGAGGCTGGTTTTCTTTGATTGTTCACAATTTTGCCAGAATTTTGCCCGAATTCTTGAAAAATTGTGTCAAAATTTCATTTAAAAATTTGAATTATTTTTTGTTTTGTTTTACAGGGATACAACGAATTTACATTACAGGGAATGCAGGGAGATTCGCATTTCATGTATGCGCATCTGTACGATACATAGGCATATAGGTGTAATTTAATTTTTGTAAATATGGGATTGGGGGGGGCATGGCCCCCGTTGGCCCCCCTCTGGCTACGCCAGTGGTTCTGATTGAAGTTCTAACACTCGCTCCTTGTAATTGTATGAAAATTAAGACATAATTTATAGGGTAGTAGTTAAGCGACTTTTCCTTGCATTAACACTTTCCCTTGACACGTGTTGTGGGTACGGAGTTTTTGGTTAGTGTGTAAAAATCAAGGTGGGGCTTATTCGCAGGGCAGTGATAAGATATACCCTAACCGAAAACCTAACCCCAACCCTAACCTTATTCGCAGTGCTGGCTTGAGATACTGTGTGGATATTCGCAGGGCTGCCCTGCGAAAAATTACTTCAAAAAATCAAAGTTGTATAGCGATAGATCTCACGTTGTATACGTAGATCTTCAAGCTGCTGTATATGCGTGAGATAATTCGCACTAGTTGTAGGTATGCCTAGGCCTAGTACGAGTTCATGCCCAAATAGACTTTTGTTTAAGTTGTAGGTGAGTTTTATCCTTTTTGAACATTTTTCTTTAAGTCCCGATTTTCCTTTTTGGACGGAGTGCGTAGTGGTAGTGAGTACCCCATGCATACATTACATACTATACAGGCTACAGTCCTATGTTATAGGACTAATGTTGTATATGAATATTCATATTTAATTACATCTTTGTCATTCTTGTATATGATTGGCTGAAAAAAAATCTGTAATGGCAATTTTGGTCTGCAGAAAAAAAAAGACGCGGCTGGACGCGCGGTGGAAAAACGACAAGGTACGAATTACAATACAGAGCGAGTTTTGAAAATATTTTTCATCCCACTGAAAATTGCTGTTTTAACATTTCCGGTTAGATTAAATGGCATTGTGCAGACATGAAAACCAGCCAAACTTATTGTAAAGATTTTTTCGTTTTTTTGGTGGACGGTAACCCTGATCATTAAGAACAAAAGTCATAAATTACAGAATTCACGTAAATCATTTTGTCACTAACTTAAATTTAAGTTTAACCTTAGGCCTACCGCTTGCATTGTTCCAGTTCTGCGAGATAATTTAAAGTTAGATTGGCATAACTTTCAGACGTTGGCATGATTTCACCATAAAATAGGTCTTACTCGGTATACATGGGTTCTGGCGTATGTAACTTGAACTCTGCTGGTACAGGGTTGAGCGCTGTGAGGCTGCTCTCTCTAGAGCTCAGTGTATTAGAGATCTCTACACAAACAATAAGCACCTTTGCTGCAAGATTTTATTACCATCCTGTTTAGGTATCATCAGTAATCATTTTGATTCTACATTCATACACTTTTTATGTGGATTTTGCTTCAATTTCTGACATTTCTATTTTGGATTTTTTATCACTGCATTTCCCATTTATACATCATTACACAGTAGTACAGCAGTACACAGTACACTATGCTGCTTGTGTTGATCTGTATTGATTTTTGGATTAGTATTGCTACCATTATTGTGTGGAAGTTGGAACTACAACAAACTAATCACTCACAGATTATGGATCAATCCACTCATATACAGATTTACTCCAGGGATTATCTACTATCAATAAAAGACAGCATTCAATATCACTTTCTTCCCAAGAGAGTGTTTAAAACTTTATGCTCTTTAAAAATTTCTAGAGTCAAACCTACAAGAAGGGGAAAGAAAGTTGGATTGAAGTATAGACAGAAATTAGCTTTATCGTCTAAGACTGGTATTTCTAGTTGTTTAACACTGTTTTCCTTGAATTGCCAATCAGTCAAAAATAAAGCAACTCAGGCATCATCACTGATTTGCTTGTAGAGCATGACATTGACATCTTGGCTCTAACTGGGACATGTCTGACTGGTGATGATACAGATGAAATATTCCTGAATTCGCTTACACCACCTGGCTATGACATTTACAATGTACCTAGAGGTGGTGGGGATCCACTTGGAGGGATTGCCGTTCTATTAAAAAAAAGCATTAAAGTTCTTTCCAAATCTCACAATCAAAATCAGCTGAGATCTTTTGAATTCTGTGACATTGTGTTCACCTGTGGTTTAAAGTGTTTTACACTTGTTACCATTTATCGACCTCCTCCATCAACCAAGAATAAATTCACACTTGGAATGTTCTTTGAGGAATTCTCTCAATTTCTACAGGACTATGCCATTCAAAGGGTGAATTAGTGCTTGTTGGCGATCTGAACTTTCATCTTGATATTGAGAATGATCAGAACACCCAGAAATTCATCGACCTTTTAAACAGTCTTGGTCTGACACAGTCCCTTGAGGGGCCTACCCATAGTCATGGCCACACGCTTGATGTTATAATTTCTTGTGAAATGGAAAACCTTGTCAAAGGTACTTGTGTCTTGGACATGATATCCGACCACAGGCTAATTGCCTGCACATTACAGATTCAAAAACCAAATATACCACAGAAGATAATAAAAACAAGAAAATACAGATCACTTGATGACGCTGCATTTAAGAAGGATGTTTTGTCATCTGCTCTAACAACTGTGTTAGCCACCAACGTTAGTGATGTTGTTGATCAGTACAATGAGACTCTCTCACACCTGTTAGACAAGCATGCACCTTCTCGGACAAAGTCTGTTATTCCACGGATTCAACAGCCTTGGTATTCTGACACCCTGTACCAACTTAAACGTGATCGCTGGAAAGCCGAACGTAGGTGGATCAAAAGCAGATTGACTGTAGACTTGAAAATTTCAAGGCAGCTTGCAATGAGTACAATGTTGCACTTTACAGTGCTAAATGCACTTATTTCAATAACAAAATACTTGAGTGTGGAAATAACTATAAAACAATGTTCTCCATTTATGGTGATGTATTGCATAAGAAGAAGCCCACAAAACTCTGTGCACATGACTGTCCCAGTGAATTAGCTAACAAGTTTGCTGATTACTTTTCCTCTAAGATTGAGACAATTAGATCAAGCATGCAATCAAATGCTGCCAATGTTGACTGCAGTCATAGTAGTAAACTGAATTTTAGTAACTTTGCCACTGTATCAGTTGTTGATATCAATGAGATCATTACCAAGTTGCTGTGTCCTTCCAGTCTCATTGATCCTCTACCTTCGAGGTTATTGAAACAACATCTAGATGTTCTACTGCCTTCAATTACCTTAATTGTGAGCGCATCACTAGTGAAAGGCTCTGTACCAGCTTCAATGAAATATGCTATCATTAAGCCTTTGCTTAAAAAAAGTACTCTGGACAATAACATCCTCAAAAAGTATCGCCCAGTTAGCAACCTCACTTTCATCTCTAAGGTTTTGAGCGTGTAGTTGCGAAACAACCAAATGAGTATATGTCAAGACATCGACTGCATGAACCATTACAATCTGCATATAAACAGTTCCATAGTACAGAGACCGCTCTGATTAAGGTCCACAATGACATCCTGTGGGCTATGGAGAGGAGAAGTGTGACCATTTTGTTGCTGCTGGACTTAAGTAGTGCGTTCGATACAATAGATCAAAGCATACTAATTGCTAGACTTCATGATATCATCGGTGTGGATGGTACAGCATTGAACTGGTTCCGATCATACTTGTCAGATAGATCACAGCAAGTCTACTTAAATGGAGCTTTTTCAGCCTCACATCTCCTACGCTACGGGGTGCCACAAGGGTCAGTGCTTGGCCCGCTGTTGTTTCTTATCTATACATTTCCTATTGGTCCCATAATCCACGAGTACGGTATGGAAATGCATATGTATGCGGATGATACACAAATCTATGTATCTGTGTGTCCAACATCTGCTTATGGTGTTCAGCATGCCATCTCCACTCTTGAAAAATGTGTTGATGATGTAAAGAAGTGGATGGAAACAAATTTCTTGAAGCTCAATGCTGCTAAGACTGAAGTCTTAGTGTTTGGTTTCTAGAGCTCAACTCACCAAATTCAACCTCACCTCTGTCAATATTGCTGGTGCCAGTGTACCTGTGAAGTCTGACCCTGTTAGAAATCTTGAAGTCATGTTTGACCGTAGTATGACTATGAATGCGCAAGTTGCAAGCATCTCAAAAAGTGCTAATTACCAACTCATTAACATTGGTCGTGCTCGTAAAATGCTTACTACAGAAGCCACCAAACTTGCTGTGCATACCCTTGTTACTTCCAGGCTGGACTACTGCAATAGTTTGTTAACTGGTATAAGTGGCATCCTCCTAAAGCGTCTTTAGAATATTTAGCGCACTTCAGCTTGCCTCATCACCAGAAAATGCAATTATGACCATGTTACAGCTGATCTGATAGATCTACACTGGCTTCTCATTCGGCAACGAATTGATTTTTAAGTCCTTGTGTACAAATCCATTCATGAACAAAGTCCCAGATACATCTCCAACATGCTTCAAATTCAAACTGGTTCTAAACAGCTTCGATCTACATCCACATCAGCAACCAGATTTATTGAACTCCATACTCGACATACAACATTTGCCGATAGATCATTTTCATGTTATGCTCCTCGCACCTGAAACCTCCTGCCTGACCACATCAAGCTTGCCAATTCCTTTGCTATTTTAAAAAAACTGTTAAAACACCACCTTTTTTAAATTGTCACCATCGCTAACTGTTTTTTTTTGTGTGTAAAGTTGTGCTTAATTACTTGTAAGGGCCTTAGTACAAAACTGTTTTGGTGTTTGGCGCTATTTAAATGTGACTGATTGATTGATTGATTGATTGAATGAATTGATTTTTGACCAAATCTCAAACATGCTGCATTGCTGGTCATAAATTTCGATGCAGGCTAGGCCAAGGTTAACGTTAGATGTACTCTGGTAATATTTCCACCACGGGCGGCGGGCATAGGCCTACTTAGTGACATAAACATCTCACTCAGTATGCCCTACATGTTACACACTACTTGCAATGCAGCCGATGCATATGGCTTCAGTACACAGTCGTATGTTATCTGCCTAAGTTCTATTAGCCTAGGTCTAACTTAGGTTAAAAGTCAATTTAGACAAAATGAAAACTTTTTTTGGTCCAAGTGGAATAACTCAATTAAAAAAAAAAAATGTTACTGTTAGGGTTATTTCAAAATCCCTAAAGAATTTTTTTTCCCAATTGAATTATGAAGGGAGACTGAGCAGTCACAAACATTTTTCATTCTTAGCTTATGCCTAACGTTAACGTTATACACCGACTATAGATTTTCTCCTGAAGTTAACTAGATTAACCCTACAACTTAAACTGCCTAGTGCCACCCTGTCTATAAAACTTATATTTTTTGTAGGCCCCTATGTTGTAACAAGGAATTTAAAAGTAACTTAAATTTTTTTTTTAGAAACATTAGCATTAAGACCCACTGCAGTTACTGGGCCTATACTTTCATCAGCTTCACTTCACAAAGTTTGTTTATTTTACATGAAACACCACAGTTTAGTTCACTTCATTAATCATTTGCGAAATATTTTGCATTATAATTACTGAAAGAGAGTGCATAGTTCTTAATAAATTTGCTATTAAGAATTAATTACTGCAGCTTGCAATGACAAGTTATTGCAATTTAAGTTTTAATGTCATAGTTAGGCCTATATGCAAGTTACTGTCAGGCACCATCATTAGCTGGTCCTGTCCCTTAAAAAATAAACACTCAGACCCGATATCAAAGTAAAGCAGATCGGGCCAGACATTTCCCTATCATTTTTCTATCTTTATCCTTATTTTGAAACCACAAGCAATTAAGCTCAGGTTCCACTCACTGATAATATTCCAAACACCAGTTACTCAAATTACACCCACGTGTCCAAAGGTAATTGCACACAGTAAATACAGTTCATAAAAGTTCACACAGCAGTTGTAACTACTTCTGGCAATAAGGGAACCATTGTTTTCTTTGAAAACTCACTGACCTTTTAATTAAACAAGGTATTTCATTACATGCATGCAATATGAACTGTCAATCATTTAGCAAGAGGTTTATTTTAGGGAGGATAATTGGTTATATTAGTCACAATATTTAGGTTTGTGGTTTGGACTGGCTGGAACAGAATTTTAAGGAGAGCCACAGCTAATGATGTAAATACAACTCACAGCAATATTTTCTTTCTCATTTTAGAAAAATATTAACACATTTCACTTGTTTAAATTTGTGCCTATCATTATGATATATTCAATGACTTTTAAAAAGCCTAGCTGTCTTAGCAAAGTATAAATACATTGCTTGAAAGCTAAAACTGTTCATGTGTTGCCATTAAGCCAACTCTTAAAATTAGAATATTTTTCATTGTTTTACATTAAACATTAACAGCTGTTTTATAGTTCTTTTCAAAAAGGTTAATTCAGTAAATACAATCATTTCAGTAACTTAAGTTTAACTTGTTAATAGAAAACTGAGGTAGGCCTACAGCTATTGAAACAAATATGTTGTAAGTGAATAATTTACACTTCATGTACAATAATAGTTTATTCATACAGGGAGTTGCCAGTAGAAAATGGCAACTCCCTGATTTATATCATTATGATATAGGCCTAGCCTATTCAAGATTATGAAGAAATAAGTGTAACTTTGTTTCCATTTGGCTCCAAACTTTACTGGTCAAGATGCCAAATGAGTGTCAATGGTGACAGAATGATTTTTGCTAACAAAGTGATATAGGCTTTGATACTGATACTTTTTTTTCTTCTATATTATTATAACATTAAAACCTCGGCCTAGATGTTTCTCAATTAATTATCTTTTTAAAGGTAGGCCTATCAAATCTGCTTGATATTGTAGTTCAACTTCAAAACAATTAAAAACAACCCCAATGCTAATCAGCGTTAAGCTTAGCCTAAACATAATGCTAAACGTGTTTCAATTTTTTTATTTCATTTACAATTTCACAAATATTTGTATACCTTTATTTTTTTCAAATTATTTTAAAAAATTGTTCCATATTGGTTGATAAGTTGTAATGTGTACAGTATTTCAAACTCAGTCCAATGGGTCATACATAGGCATACAATATGTGATTTAGAGACTGCCAATAGGTGTGTGTTTGCAAAGGCATTTTTATTTGAAATAAAGCAAGTTTCATTAACTATATACTGTACAAAAATAAAAAGTTTTCAGTTGTTGCCTGCATTGAGAATTACAACAAACTTTAAAAAATAAAAATAAAAGTTGATGGCAATTGTAAATAAAACAAATGTTAAGTATTACTTTGCGTGAAATGAATTAGGGGTAACATGTTAAAGCCACAACATAGTGCATTTGTTGTGCATGATTTTTTTATAATAAATGTATTTTAGTTTAAATTAGTATGTATTTTGGCAATCATTTCTGGTTTTTGCAGAAGGCTAGGCTTGAAAAATTGTTTGTGTAGTAACCCGTCTTGTTTTAAGAATGCGCCTCGGGAGGTATGCAACAATTTTTTGTGAAGGATGGCCTAATCTCTGTAAGAAATATATTATGAGATCTCCACCTACATCTCGTATTTGACTGAATATAATTGCTGAAGGGTAAAATTGTAATGCCTACAGTATGTAATGAACATGTGTGTAATGTGTGTATTTACATGCTTAATTATAAACTGGGTTTTGCATGTAGACTTTGTAGAGTTTTGATCTTCTATGAAGATCATTTCAGGTACTGAAACTAGTATACAAATATAATAATTTGTACACACATGATAATTTTTTCTGCAGACATTCACCATGTTTGAAGAAATTTGAAATTATCTTCATTTGGTAATTCTTTGTGAAGGCGTATTAATTTATTGAAGGTATATGTATGTACTTTTAATTTGCTCATATGCATAATTATACATTTCTAACAGCTATTATTTAACACAAACAAACATTTTGATATGGAGCTCTCCATTCACACTTTACATATTACTAGCCTATACTATTTTTCTATACAGCTGTATAACAGCCTGACAGGTAAATAAAGCAGTACCTTATACTTGTGGTTAACTGTGATGAATAATATCTATTAGACAGCTAAAAATAGGTCTAGTTGACATCTGAAGTAAATAAGAGTGACAATTTTTTTCAGGTATAAAAAGGTGTCAGGTAGACATCTGAGGTTGATGCACATAAGAGTAGCAAATATTTGTCAGGTTTAACAATATAATGTCAGATACACATCTAAAGTAGATGTACATGTGTAAGAATGGCAAATAGTTGTCAGATTCAAAAACAAAATGTCAGAAAGACATAAGATGTATATATATGTATATATATATATATATATATATATATATATATATATATATATATATATATATATATATATATATATATATATATATATATATATATATATATATATATATATATATATATATATATATATATATATATATATATATATATATATAATATGACAAATAGTTGTCAGGTTTGACCACCATATTTTAGTATGTCAGTATGTGGAAAGGAATATACTGGGCATAATCCAATTTGTATCTCTTTACCTCATTAGCAGCTTAAAAGGTATATGATTGTGTATAGGCAAAAATAGCCAAATTATATAAAATATAAACCATTAGCAAAACATTTCATCAAAATTGGTTAAACATTGGTTAAATCTCAGGCCTCAATTTGCATACTTCATGCAAATTCTGTGATAAAGACCTACTTCAGGCCATGACGACCTTGACGTTTACTTTAGTAAATTCTTTGTTAAATGTCTTTCATAATTGAAGTGGTGCTTAAAGTTTTGACCTCTTGAAAATTTAAGTATGAAATTTTAGTGCTAAGAACTAAGAGTACTAACTTAGAACATGCAGTGCAGTGATTATCAAGAGATTAACCTTTTTTGTGACAGAAAGTGGGATAAATAATAGGTCGAATATAATTGCTACCTGCTCTGATTGAAATGTGAACGGCTTTAATGGTTTTGAGATTGAGCAAACAGTAGTAGGATAAGAGAGAACAAAAATTCATGAAGCAAAATATAATTCATAAAGAAAAGAAAATGCCTCAGCTGTATTTACTTCAGGGCCCACTATCAGACTACATGTATGCTACTCATATTCATACAGTTATAGGCCTACTAATGTTAGGCATAGGCCTATGGCCTTGTTGCATAAGTTAATTTCCTGGACAGATGTATCCAGATACGGCTTACAGCTAATAAACAGCTAAGGTTAAAAACCTTTATTTGAACCATTTTATAAATATTCATAATAAAATAACCAACGTCAATGAGGTTTCACTGCAACTGATGACTTATTTATGTCAGAACCGTAACACTAGCGTCCGTGCGGAAAAAAAACAAAATTTTCATGATTACCAAATTGTATAAATTATTGGTCAGTACTATTTTGCGCACTAATTTTGGATCAAATTTGAAGTGTTTTGTTGGAATTTATTCATTAAATAAGTCTAAATAAAACATTTTACGTGTATTTCGTGATCAATTCAAGTAATTTTTGAGTAGAACTTGTTACATTCCCCCATTGTACCTTCCCGCAATGCGCGCATACTAGTCAAGAACAAACAAGAAACAATTTTAGACTCGTACAGTATACCAATTTTTACGAAATCAATCATCATATACCGTAAAATCAATGTATATCGTGCATTTCAAAGCTTGTACGAAAAAATACGCTGGAATAAAAATGGCTACATAAACGCATCACGTTTTCCCCACTGTATGTTTAGAAAGTTTTGTCTCTCGGCCTTCGGCCTATACATAGTATAGGGCAAATGACGTCAAGTCTCTAATAATATCAAGAAACTTGTTTTTATTGCACTTTTTTAAGCAACAAGTGGAAGTTCGTTGAGAATTAATACAAAAATTTTGAAAGAGCTTTTGTTTGGTCATTTATTTATAAGTTATATTGAGCAATTTCTCTGAGGCAGTGAAGAAAGGACTGATACAGAGCAAAAATGTACATTTCAATCATTTATCCCGTTGTCAAATTTTAGTTTAATTTTGTTTGGTTGCACTGACCTAGCCTTGGCCTACACCAGTTATTATTATTCTTCCTTTATGAATATTGTATGAAAATCTGATGTTGAATTATCAAACCGTACCTTTTGAATTCCAAAATAAATTTTATTCCTCTGCCACTGGAAAAAAGTTCTGAAAAATCATCATAATGTTATCCTTCATTCTTCCTTTCAGAAAAAACAAAAACAAAAAAACATGGGTGTTACTTCTGCAGTTTCCAGAAACTTTGCTAACAAAGATTTGAACGGACTTCTTGCAATATACAAACCCATCGGTATTACATCAGCTGGAGTGCTAAATAGAATAAAAGAAATTCTGCTTGAGAACACAGAAGTATCTGAGGAAACTAAGAATGTTTCAGGGGGCAGGAGAAGAAAACACAAAAGGTCTCTTCTGAAGATTGGTCATGGAGGGACCCTAGACAGAAATGCCAGTGGTGTCCTTGTTGTGGGTGTTGGAAGTGGAACAAAACTGCTTGGTAGTTATCTGCAAGGTCCAAAGGTATCTGTAAAATGATATTACTGGAGAAAGTATGCTAGGAAAACTAAATGCAGTATTTTTTAATTGTCTTAAAGCGAGGCTTCTTAATTAGATTTGCGAAGGGCCATTATTTCACAACAGCTTCAGGCCATGGGCCAATCACGTGGCAAAACCAGCATCATGTGACAAACAAAACCCATCAATACAATCCCTGAATACAAACAAGTTAAGAGCATGTACGATTAGAAGGATGCATGCTAGATGTCGGCGGTTCTCTTATCCACCTTCCTTTGACAAGCCGCGAGCCCAATTTATAGCGGAACTAAAGATAACATTTTGTTTGGTTGCACTGACCTTGGCTAGGCCTAGGCTTACACCACTTATTATTATTCTTCCTGTATGAATATTGTATGAAAATCTGATGTTCAGTGAATGTTTTAGTGAGCTGATCTGCCTCGGAAAAAAACAAAATAAACTAGTATATTGCGATTTTTAGCGATCTCATTTGGATTGATCTTACATGCAATGCACTGTATTGCATTATATGATGAACAACTATTGTTCGCGGGCCAGATTGGATTGTCTGGCGGGCCAGCCTGGCCCTGGCGTGCCAGATTTGGCCTGCCAGCCACCTATTAAGGATCACCGTCTTAAAGGATTAGTTCAGCTAGTGGTCCAGTCTAGTGGTCAAGAAATGAAATAGGACTTTAAAAGAAACAAAGTGGTAAAGAAACTAGTTTACTAGCTAATTCGGTTTAGGAGATAAAACTATGAAGTTCTTTTTATCTGTCTAGAAATGACTGGTGTAGCAGGGCTCAAAATTAGCATTGGTTTCTCCCTTGCCCACCAGGCTTTCTCATCTCACATTTCACCATCCCAAACTGTCCAACTAAGCTTTCCACAAGCCCGTTTTAGTATTCATATCTATCATAAACATACTAGAATAATTCTGATTATAAGACTAGCCCAATGGGCTTGAATGATAAAATTGTGCTAGCCCATACGTAAAATCAACTAGCCCAGGTTAGTGAGCTTGTGCTAAATTTGATCCCTGTCTATGGAAGGTTGGCTTCGTAATCCTCACATTCTTAACAATTATTAATGTATTTTAAAGAAAATTGATACAACATTTTCAATTAGTTTCTCCTCACACTTTCTTCAGGTGGTAGATTATAGTAACATTTAGGCCCTACTAAATAAGTACACATTCATCCCAATGTACACTTTCAATTCCAAAAACTAATGCGAGATTGGGAACCCAAGCAGTGTAACTTCTAAAAGAAACCGTGAATACATATTTAACATGGAGAAGCGAGAGATAAACAAAATTCCCATATGGTTTTTCCTGTGAATGCTACTGCAAACTTCAGTAGATAAAACAGTAATACTTATCAAGCTATTGTAATCATGGGGCCTCATTTATAGCTCCATGCCGTAATGAACAGCTACCATTTTTGCAACTTTGGCAATGTTTCTAAATTTTCCTTGATATCACATATTTAATAGGAATATTTAGGTAAGTGTCTTACCATGCATGCAAGCGAAAATTCTGGCTAAGGCGTATACACTAAGTCTTCTAAGTTACACAACCGCGCACTGTACCAGCAGTCTGAATAGGCAAATTGCACGATGAAAGTATACAAAGCTGAAAACACAAAGAGCAGAGGTCTAAGGATTTTACGTCTGCTCCCTGTGAGAACGAATGTACAAGTAAGGCTGATAGAACAATCGTGCTATCTCATGGAATACCGATGTTTGTATGATGTGAAAGTAGAACCCTTTTGTAAGGTGTGAAACGTTTATTCCTTCAGTTATCTCCTGCAGTCTCTCCAATGTTTGAAATGTAATCAAAATTAGAATTTTGTATAACTTGGAAAAGATATTACTGGGGTTTCAATTGCTAATAGAAAGAAAAAGAAACTTGTTTAGTTTAGTTTTTACATTTAGGCACATACCAGGGACAACACACATAGCATAGCATAGCTTGACATTTCCAAAGCATCCAGCACTGGACATTATATCAAGATGGCCACAGCCTTTGATAACCAGTTGTAAACTCACTGGTTGCAGACTCACTGGAATTTGAACCCGGGATGTGGGAGTGAGAGGACAAAGCACTAAGCACTGCACCACAGAGGTCTTTCTGACATAAAGTCACCTTTGACTTTAGAATTTAAATGCACATTTGTAGGTGTTTTAAGTGTATTGTGTGATGCTCTTCCTGGTGTAGTTGCATGCTTATTGCTACCTATTTTCACAAACTTATAACCAGCATCTGATTATATTTAAATGAGGTCTCTTCCTCTTTCCGTAGAGATACAAGGCAGTTGGTAAACTTGGTGAAGCAACAGATACGCATGATGCTGATGGAAGTATAACTCAACAATCTCCATTTGGTAGGAAAAAGAAACATGCATACCCTTAATTGCCTTGTATTTAAGAATTGATTCGAGCTGAAATTCAGAGAGCATGATGACCAGGATTGGATCCAAAATTTCAAAAAGGACCTCAAAATATCAAAGTGGTGAAAGGCCCGTGAAAGTAAAGGATATTATGTCAGAGATTTGTAACTTTTTAGTTATTGAAGTCCCTAATAGTCGTATTCTCCCTAAATTGCATATGTAGCCATATTTTCCCTTAAACTAGAACAGTTCGTTGCCCCTTAGTGTTTATCAATTTCATGTTGACGAATTAGGTAGGCTATATTACATAATCTCCCAGGTTTGGAGCATGTGATGCACGCATACTGTCTATTGTTTGTTACACTTGGGCTATTTTTAGGTGTATTTAGATTATTAGTGTGCGAGTTGAATGATTGTTGACGCTCTATTAGCTGTTCAGTTACAGTATATAAGAAATTACATTAAAGGAGACATAAAATCTGATACAATTATTATTTATATGATAGAAGATACAAATCTTAACCAACTACCAAAAACAGCAAGCCAAAATCTTATTTCTATCTCAAAGTTATTCATGTTTGAAGTTGACAAATGGAGGCTGCCATTTTGTTCAATTCTGTATTGAAATATTGTGTATGATGACATATTTTCCCCAATAGGGACATAAGGAATTAAATGTATTTCTTTATAAATGTGATTAAAGTTTATATTCCAAAATAATGTGACACAAAGTTTTAACAGAATATTTTGTTAATTTCATGTGTACACAAAAAATTACTTGACCCTTACAAAATATTTTTTTTTCTTCTCATAACCTAGAAATCTTGAGGTAAAATATAAAGAAATACAAAGCATTCCAACATCCTGTTTGGCTGATGACATCATTTTCTGCATGTTTTGAAATCAAATGGCAGCTCCCATAGTACTATTTAGTAGTAGAATTACAGTTTTTACCAATTATAAAATTGTGTTAGATTGCTTAAGGGGGTATAAAACTTGGTCAGAAAAATTTGTTATTTTTAATTCTATCATATGAAATAAGGATTATGTCAGACTTTATGTCTCCTTTAAGTTCTTTAGGGCCACTCTTGAAATCATTGGAAGCAAAACCTGCATCACATTATGAGGACAAATATTAATTGTGACTTTAAAATATTGAGTGAATATATACCTTATTTACATGTGGACAATGAGTGGATTATACACTTTACGCCTTTATCTTAACTAGAGGACAGTTTCTGGAATAATGTACTTTATTTATTCAAACACGCAACAACATAAGAAGACACAAATTTTATTTTGACATTTGTTGCAACCTTTTTTGAAAGTTAATATTAACAACTAAAATATAGCCTAAAAATTGTAGGTTAAAAAACCCGGCCCCTGTATAGGTTAACTGAGCAAACAAAAAAAGCCATCACAGAAATACCTGGGGCACCACGGAATTAAAACCCTTGGAAAAGTAAAACCACCAGGTATATTCCCAGGTCCACCAAAGGTTTTTACCACCAGGTAAATCCTGGGACCATCAAGGATTTATTACAAAACAAATCCCTAGGAAACAAAGCTTAAAAATTGTAGGTCAAATCAACAGGTCCCCTGTGTAGGTAAAAATAGGGCAACATTTGAAACGTGACAAAAATGCTTTGAAAATTACATTAAATACCACTGACTTACTGGCCCAGGCAACTGCCCGCCTCACTATAATTATGCTACAGAAATTGGGATGGATGGGTGGGAAAAACAAATTTGCATGACAAAGGATTGCGAAATGATGCCTGTCAGGAAGAGGGGCGCTTGCTTTATATGATATAATTGCAGAGGTAAAGGCAATAGCAGTACACACCAGGTAGGCACGCAGCCTAAGCTAAAAAGCTACAGACACTGTGAGAAAATTTGTGCTAGAAGGACATGAATAAAGTAATAATTGCACACCCGGGAACCAACCAAAATATATCAATATACATTACACTGAAAGGACTTTAACAATCACAAGGATGACCATGGATGAAAATAACCCCCAGACGGCTCTGGATCACGAAACTATTGCTGAAAGTAGGTCAAATACTGCCAACTAGAATTAAATGTCCATTGACATATACAGTTCATGCTGCCGTGGATTTAAGTAAACCATTTTGTGTGCTAATAGGCTCACAAAATGTCTTACCTGTGGACAGTTGAGTGGAATATATGCCGTAGGCCTTTATTTTAATCAGAGGATGGTTTGTGAAATAATGTACCTTATTTACCTGTGGACAGTGAGTGTAATATATACCATAGGTTAGGCCTACTGCCTTAACCTTAGGCCTTTATTTTAACCAGAGGATGGTTTGTGGAATAATGTACCTTATTTGCCTGTGGACCGTGAGTGGAATATATATCGTAGGCTAGGCATACTGCCTTAACATTAGGCCTTTATTTAAATCAGAGGATGGTTTGTGAAATAATGTACCTTATTTGCCTGTGGACAGGGAGTGGAATATATACTGTAGGCTAGGCCTACTGCCTTAACGTTAGGCCTTTATTTTAACCACTGCAGAGGATGGTTTGTGGAATAATGTATGTTATTTGCCTGTGGACAGTGAGTGGAATATATACCATAGGCTAGGCAAACTGCCTTAACGTTTGTAATATTCTGGTGCATACAGAATCACAACACAGTTACACAAGCATGTTTACTTTGTGGAGGCTATATTAAGACTGACTGACATTCTCTAAGTGAGTGGTAAGATAGTACAGGAAGACCACCACATGTGGCTTCAGACATGAACAAACTGATTATGTTACAGTTTGATATTTATTTTGTGAAGTATGGTAGGGTGAGATAAAGTGTCCACCTCACCCACCCAAGTTTTTCAGCTACAGAGTTTAGCATGAGTCAGGTTTTATTCTATTCTATGGGGTCTGATAACTCGGACCTCATACTTTGAAGACTGACTGCGCAGGCGCGAATAAGATCTCACTTTATCTCTCCCCACTGGAAAACGGTAAGTTCTTGTTTAGTCTTCTTATTTTGATGAGTTGGTCTAGACATAATATGCGTTGGCTCGTTTATCAATCCAGACCAGCTAGTCTGGATGATGCTGTTACTCTTGCCATAGAGTTTGAGGTATTTCATTAAGTGAAGATGATAAAGGTTGTACCAGAAAATTTGTGCGCTAGTGGTCAAGAGGAAAAATCAATTTCAAAGTATATTAGTGGTGCCAATAAGAATAATGCGCGACCTTGGATCAAATAATCGGCAGAGTTTTTGAGTTGGAACTCATTTAAGGAAATACAAGGACCTGTGAGTGATGAGTTGTTGAGTGCATTAAGTGATGGATCTGATGGCCTTTTTGTTCCTCGTTTTATTTTTGGTGTTACTATAAATTTTCTTGTTGATTCAGGAGCAAATTTGACCGTTATTAATCAGAAGGTTTTGAGGAAATTTTGTGAATATCAGAAATTGAGAACGTTGATTTAAATCTTGCATTAGTAGATGGCTTACCATTCCATGGTCGTGGGAATTTTCCCTTGCTATTTGAGGACGATGAAGTTGCTGTGAGATTGATTAATCCTCGTGACCCTGTGGTCAGATTGCATAAGGGATCTACAGTTGCTATGTATGAACATTTAGATTATTGTGAAGTGATTTAAATTCCTCTTGTTGTAGGTTTAAAGGAAGGCAATTGATGTTCATGAAAATTCTGTGTGTGAGAGTGACGTGTGGTGAATAAGGGGAAGGTGACAAGGTAAGCCCAATTCTTTCCATAGGATTCCAAGTCATTTAACAGATCTATTTGGTCGAAGTAATAAAAAGTTGGACGAAAAAGAAACACGTCAGTTCAGAGAGTTATTTTGCAATTCTGCACAGCTTTTTGCTTGAGTCCAAAAATGACTTAGGAAGGACAGGAATTATCGAACATACTATTACTAAGCCAAAAAGGCTTCGTGACCAGCAATTACCTGTTAGTCAAAGACAAGAGGGGAAAAAATTGAAATTGTTAGTGTGTAAACTAGGGGAGTTATCGAGCCAAGCGTGAGTCCTAGGGCTTTTCTTGTGATTTCAGTATGGAAGAAGGATGGTAGCTATCGGTTTTGTATTGATAACAGGAAAATTAATTCTGTCACTATTTAGGATTCTTATCCACTTCTGAGGATAGATGATTCCCTTGATACCCTCGCAGGTTCTAAATGGTGTAGCACTTGTTATCTTGCCAGTAGATTTTGGCAGATAGAGATAGATAAGAGTGATAAGGAAAAGACTGTGTTTGTGACTGCGCACGACTTATTTCAGTTTCAGGTTATGCCCTTCTGTCTTTGTAATGCCCCCACTACCTTTGAACGTCTGATGGAAATGGTCTTTTTAGGGATACGTTGGCAAACATGCTTGATTTATTTGGATAACGTGATTGCTTTTGGAGATACTCCTAATACTGCCCTTGCTCGATTGCAAGAGGTACTTAGACGACTGAAGTTGGCGGGTCTGAGATTGAGCGCCAAAAAGTGCCACCTGTTTCAGAACATTGTAGCCTATCTGGGACATGTATTGTCAGAAAATGGCATTCAAACTGTTCCTTTGAAAATTGAATCAATAAAGAATCAATAAAGGCATGGAAGTTGCCCAGATCAATTTCGGAGATTTGAAGTTTTCTCAGACTTTTTTCTTTCTATTGGAGGTTTATTAAAGGTTTTGCTCATGTAGCTCGATCGCTTCACAGACAGACAGAAAAGGCTGTTTTGTATCAAAAGGCTGAAGAATGTGATGAAGCATTTCAAATTCTAAAGAACGTTTTGATTTCTGTGCCTATTTTAGCATTTCTGAACAGTGTTGAAACTTTTGTTTTGGATACGGACGCGAGCAATTTTGGAATTGGTTCTGTGTTATCTCAAGTGCAAGCTTAATAAGGAGCGTGGAACGCGTATTTCAGTCATTCATTGATTAAATCAAGTGCAGGTATTGTGTGACGTGTAAGGAGCTTTTAGCAGTTGTGCAATCTGTACAACATTTTCACCATTATTTGTATGGCTGGAAATCTCTGGTTAGATTAGATCATGGTATGTTGCATACGATGGATTGAGACATTGGAAACCTATGACTTTGAAATTCAATTATGTCCTAGAAAATGGCACTGTAATGCCGATGGCCTATTGCTTATTTTCTGTGAAAATTGTGCGCAATAGAACAAAACATAAAAAAATTCAAGAAAATTGAATCAAATCAAAATCAAGAAAATGGTCTGCAAGACAAATGAAACGTGTGAAATAAAATTAGCAACAATAGTGGTTGCCTAGATAACAGACACAATTCATTGTAACAAAGAAGACAACCTGTCATTTTATTTAACAAATTGGATGCCGTGGGTGTAAGCAATGGGGAAATAAGGACCCAGCAATTGAAAGATACCGTGATTGGTAAAATTTTAGTATTGAAGGGGGTGCCTCTGAATGATCCAAGTGGGAAGAAATATCTTCTGAAAGTAGCACATTTAAGGGATATTGGATGCAATGGGATAGTCTAGTCGTGGTCAGTGGTGTGTTGTATTGTAAATTGGAGTCTGACAAAGGTAATCAGATTACTTGTCAGTTGATTGTGCCAGATTCGATGAAGGAATTGGTACAGTACTGTCACATTCACAGGACAATCCTTCTACCGGCCATCTTGGCATTAAGAGAACACTTACATGGGTAATGGAGAGATTTTACTGGAAAGGTTTTAATGAGTACGTAACGTTGTGGTGCCGGAAATATGAATTTTGTGTGCAAAGAAAGGGGTCTCGGAGTAAAGCAACGGCCCCCTTAAGTCATATAGAGTAGGTACACCATTAGAGTGGGTTGCACTAGAAATTTTACATTGTGCATGATATGGTTACAATATTTAACCTCCTACTTTTTTGCTAGTCAAAACAAATAATACAGAATAATAGAAATACAAAATAATAAAAAGTGGGCTTTACTCCTGGCCCCATCGAGCTAGCACCTAATGGAGTCCTGTGCAAAATAATGTTCACCATCCACCCATTCAGCTCCCCACTTTCAAAAATGTCTGGTGTTCCTGAAGACCAGTGGCGTAGCCAGCATTAAAAAAGTGAGGGGCTCCAAGAAGGTCCTAGATCCCCTCCCAAGATAAAGTGTTGAAATATAGCCCACTTCTGAGCGCAATTTTGTTTTTAAAAGCCAAAAAATATAAAAAAAAAGATTATTCTAAAACGTGGAAGGGGGGGGGGAGGAGACCCCTCTATACTTCCATGACCAAGCCACTGCTGAATACGCTCCTTATGTTGGCCATTATTGTATTAATATTGTTTCCAAATAAAAATTAAAGAGAGTGGGAAATATAGATATATTTTTCATCATTCTTATTGCATTGTTTAATTTTCTGTAGTTTTTTTTTATGAAGTTAATAAAAACAAAAAGAGCTTATCCTTTTAGTTTAGGAATGCATTTTCCAATGTCTGATCTTTCTAGCTTTTATTGTACTTTTACATTTTATTTCAGGTCATGTGACAGAGTCAGATTTGCTTCAAGCTTTACACAGATTTACAGGCACCATTCAGCAAGTTCCTCCATTGTAAGATGTATTTCTGATTGTTTTATAGTCATTAAGAATTTTTGGCTCTTAGACCCCTCCAACCCGACACCCTCGATTTTCTTAAAATCAGGGATAATCCACACCATTCAACCCAAGAGGCACTTCACAATTTATGACTAGCAACCAGCTATTGTTACACCATACACAACACAGTGGTAATCTATACCTTCTTAACTGACAGAATTTTCATAGTCTATTCACAGTTCACTTGTCAGCAACCAGCTCCTGTTACACTGAACACAATAGGTAATTCATCTGGGGCTTAAGCCACATAGCTGCTGTTCAGTGATGCAAATCAGATTAGTCCTTGGCTGAATCAAATATAAATATACATTTTATGCTTGGGAGGACTTTGTGCAAAACCTATGAATGATTGATGGACCATTCTTCAAGGAAGGTTATTTCATCATGTGATATTTTGCTTAGCATTCAGGAAGGTTTTAATGTTTGTTTGTTTGTTTGTTGATGTTTAACGGCACCAACACAGTCAAGAGCCCAATGTGCCAAGAGGGTGTTAGAAAACTAAGGTGAAAAGTTAGGATGGTATGAATAATAAAAAGAGAATAGAAGTGAGAAAAGGGAAGGAGGAATATGATGGTAGGGTAGAAAAGGAAGGGAGTGTGTGTAAGGATTAGATCGTGTGGAATAGTAAGGTTTAGATCAGGTGGAATAAGTTGCAATTGCAGAGGAAGTTGATGATGTCGGAGGAGGGATTGTTCTTGAAGAGATCAGAAATGAAAGTGGAGGAGGGGAAAGATTTGGAGTTCCGGAATAAGGGACAAAGGATATGCTTGATCGAGAGATCAGTGTTACAAGTAGGGCAGAGAGGTGTAGGAGAGTCGGAAAGGAGGAAGGAGTGGGTGAAGAAGGAGTGACTGAGGCAGATGCGGGTGACAACAACGTTCTTTCCTTCGAATTTGACTGCAGAGGAGGGTTGGTCTCCGCATCACGGCTTGATAGTGTGAAGTTTGTTACTGGTCTCAAGATTCCAGAAGTCTTGCCAGATCTTCCTGAGGTAGCTGGAAATGGTGAAGCGGAAGTCAGAGTGCAGAATAAGGATAGGTGAATAGTGGTTAGACAGAGCATTGTTGGCCCGCTTGTTGCCGGGGATTCTGACGTGGCTGGGAATCCAGAAAAACATAGAAAAATTCCTGAGAAAGAGACAGCATGGAGTTTGTTTAGGATTTGTAAGATGAGTGGATTAGACCAGAGCATGTTGAGTATGCCAGTAAGAACTGATTTTGAGTCAGAGAAGATGACGAAGCAGGGGCGGAATAAGAGTTTTGCAAAGTTTAGAGCTAGGAGGATAGCCTTTGCTTCAGCAGAGTAGATGAAGGCTCCATCAGGTAACCTTAAAGAAAGGGTGAGGCTGGGACAGGCGGTGGCAGTAGGCAGCCGCGGCTCAGCTGCAGAAGAGCCTCCCTGAGTGGAACCGTTGGTGAAGAGGAAGGAGTAGTCATGGAAGTGTCTACTGAGTTGGCAGTATTTGGAGCAAAAAGGGCTGGGTTGTGAAGAGCTTTTAGGTTGGAGGAAAGGCCAAGGAAAACTTGGGGAGGAGGGATAATCCAGGTGGGAGTGGGAGGTAAATGTTGATGTTGGCTTTGGAGAAATGATTATGCATCCGGATACTGAAAGAAAGGGGGACGGGGGAAATGTGTTTGTTGAGAGTGAAAAGGTTGGTGAAGGAAGGAGAGCGGGTGGAGTGGAAACATGGCTTCTGTGGGTCAGTGAGGATGCAAAGAGCGAAGGAGAGACCAGCCCTGGTACATCTGAGGTCAAGGGGAGTTTCGTTGGCCTCAACATGAAGACTGGGGTGGTGGGGGTGGCGCCAAGGCAGAGCCTCAGGGCAGTGTTTTTGATAACCTTGATGTGCCTCAATTAAAGTTTGCGGGCAGAGCCGTAGATGAGGTTACCGTTTTCCATCTTAGATCTGAGAAGGAAACCATAGAGGGTTAACAAGGTGAGATGATTGGCTTCCCAGTCGGTGCTGGAGATGACCTTGAGGAGATTGAAGGTTTTTAACAGTTGATTTTGAGGATGTTGATGTGGGGAGATAGGAGAGCTTGGAATCAAGAGTGCTTCCAAGGAAAAGAGAACTGTCCTTACTGAGAGTGATGGAATCTTTGAGACGGAGTTTGGGATGAAGGAAGAAAGAGTTGCTGTTGTTGAAATGAATGAGAACATTTTGTCTTTGGAGAAATTAAAGCCTTTGGTGTCACTCCAGCAAGCTAAGTTGTTCAAGCATTTTGAAGAATATTTTGGAGAGTTTGGAAGCATGGAGAGGATGAGGAGATGGCAAAATCGTTGATGTAGAGAGAGCACTTGATGTTGGGGGAGAGAGCTTTGGTGATGCTGTTGATTTTGAGGATAAAAAAAGATGGAAGAGAATGCTGCCTGTTGATTTTGAGGATAAAAAAAGATGGGAGAGAATGCTGCCTTGGGGGACACCTAGGTGTTGGGTATACTTTTGAGAGTAGGTTTACCAATGTGCACCCTGAAATGGAGATAATTTTGGATAAAGGTTGGAAGGAGACCTCTGAGTCCAGAGGAGTGAAGGTTTCTGAGGATACCATACTGCCAGGTGGAGTCAAAGGCCTTTTCGAGGTCAAAGAAGATGGAGATAATGTAATGATTTCTGACAAAGGCTTCACTGACATAGGTGTTAAGTTTGAGGACATGGTCTAGGCAATTCCAGTTTCTCCTGAAACTCTTTTTCTTCTCTAGGTACCAACACAGTCTGTAATTGACCATACGTTCCATTATCTTGCAGAGGCAGGATGTGGGGCGATAGTTAGTGGGAACCCTGCTGAAAATTCCAGTGCAACTGGGTTGAAGTGGGTCTTTTCAACTAGGTTAATATGGAAATTGGAACAACTAGATTGAACTGGTTGAACTAGGTTTTCTACTTTGCCTTATTTGAGCCCAGTTCAAACCTAGTTCAACCCAGTTCAACTTTGTTAAAAACTTCAAATGGGTTAAACTAGAATTTACAGCAGGGGATGGATCTGGTTGTGTTGGGCTTGGGGATGGGGATACTAATGGTCTCTCTCCACATGTTGGGGAAAGTTTTGGAGGACCATAGAGGGTTGTAAATTTTGAGTGAGATGTCAAGAGAAGTCCTGGGAAGGTTTTTGAGGAGATTATTGTGAGTGCCGTCAGGGCCTTGGGAAAAGGACCCAGATTTGTTTAGGGTGGAGGAGAGCTCAGAGAAGGTAAGCAAAAGGTTGTAGTTTTCCAGATTGTTGGACTGGAAGTTAAGAGAGTTTTTCTCAGCCTCGATTTTCAGGTTACGAAAGGAGTGGGAAAGACTCATTGGGGAGGTTTTGGCAAAAGTAGAGGCTAAGCAGTCGGAGGAGATGTCATTGAAGTCGGTGATTTTTGTGTTGTTACAGATGAGGTGAGAGATATTGTTTGAGATGCTTTTCCCTTTGAAGGTATGGATCATGTTCCAGACTTTGGAGGGGGCAGTCTGGAGGAGTTCAAGGATGAGACATATGTTGTCCAAGAGATCTTTTAGCTGAGTTTGATGGTCTTCCTGGCTTTGGCTCTGAGATTGCAAGAAGTTATACAGGTTTTGGGAAGATGGGTGGGTTTTGAAGAGATAGAGGCTTTGTTCTTACAGAATGCTTTCTTGCAATCAATGCTTTCTTGGTAAACCAAGGCTTAAAGTTCTTCGAGGTGGAGGAGGAGGTGGGAATAGAGAAGTTGGTGATTTCCAGAACCTTGGAAGTGAAGAGAGAGATAAGGGGTTGTCAGAGAGAAGAATGTCATTGGTAATGGAGATGCTGCATAAACTGGAATAAAGATTCCAATCTGCATGCTGGAATTTCCAGTTTGTATGGAAAGTGTGTGTCAAGGAGAGGAGGGTGGAAATAAGGATGGGGAAATGGTCACTACCACAGAGCGAAAAGTGAACTGTTTAGTTTGAGAATTTAACAAAGAGGGAGGGGTCGCAGATGGAGAGATCGATGCTGGTGAGAGTGCCTGTACTGGTTGTAAGTAAGTGGGAGAGCTGTAGCTGTAGACAGAGGTTGTGATGGTTCAGAAGGTTTTCAATGTTTACCCCTGACAGTCGAGGAGGAGGAGCCTCAAAGGGGGTTGTGAGCATTGAAGTCACCCATAAAGATGAAGGATATCGTTCCTGATGTAGATAGAAGAGCAGCCAGACGTTTTTCTAGCATTCTGGGAAGTAAAGTGTGACCCTGAGTACCCTGGAATGGGCGTGGATTCAGTGGAGGATAAACAGGTTTCCTGAAGGCAGATGATACTGGGGTTAAAGGTGGATATCAGAAGTTCTCCGAAGTTAGCAGAGAGTCCACGACATTTCCATTGTATGATATCAGACAGTAAAAATAGTTAGGAGGGAGGGGCCCCTGAAGGGGCCGAGTTCAGGGAAGACTGGCCAACATCCATGTCTTGGAAAGGGTTGTGGTCTTTAAAGAGGAGGGTCAAAGATGAAGAAAGTTGGATTGGGGTGTTCCCGTCGTTGTTGTGAGGTGACTTGGAGGACTTAGTGTTTGGTGATTGGAGTTTGGGAGGTTTGGTTTCTGTTGGTTTTTAGATGGGTTTTTGTTGGGCTGGGATTTTTTGCCTGGGAGGTGAGGGGTAGAAGGTGAGATTGGGGAAGGTTGGCAGGTTTGTGTCAGTTGACGGGAGATCTTTGGGTGTTCTGAAGGTTGCCTTTGATTATTTGTTGAGTTGAGGTATTTTGTTAGGCTTTATAATCCTTAGGAGGTCGCTTGTTGTTGGAATGGTTTCCGTTGGAATGGTTTCCGCCAGAATGGGAGAGAGTAGCGGTATTTTGATGTCGGTCCTGAAGTGTTGGTGGATGAGGAAGTGAAAGAGGGGGAGGCAGAAATAAATGACAGGGTGGGGGTGGGGAAAGAGTGGCTTTTCATCAGTGAAAAGCTGATTGATCCAGACTACAGTCTAGACAGAAGTCATTGGAAACTGTAGGTGCTGGGAAAGATGGGATTGTTGTTGTTGGTAGGGTTGGTGTGTGGGTGAGGGACTGGGAAAAGGTGCAGGTGTTTTAGCTGGTCTGGGGTTTTAGATTTGAGAATCTTTCTGGCTTCGAGGTAGAAGACGTTCTTATTTTGGAGACCTACTTCATTCCAATTTGTTTTGAGGCACTCCATTGGCAAAGCTATAAGCTTAAAACTAAAAAGGTCAAAGGATACCAGTGTGTCTGCAATGATTCTATACGAAGGTAATTCTTTCTTTTTGGGAACAATTCCATACTTCCGTACTATCAATAGACAAAAAATATACATTATAAACTCATGTAAGGGGATATGTAAAGGTTTGGGCAGGAAGAAGGGGGCGGGAAGGAGGGGGAGGGGTGATTCCCAAAGCAAGGAAGGAGCTTGTAGGCAAATCTTCCATCTCCTATCTCTCTTGGAATGGAGACCTTCTCACCGCAAAAAAAGACATCGTTGACCACCTCGCCGCCTCTTTCAGCAACATCTCGTCCTCGACCAACTACTCCAATGCTTTCAAAATCAAAAAGCTTGTGATGAAGCCCGAGCATCACTCTTCCCTCCGACAACTCCGAAAGCTACAACACCCCTCTCACCCTTTCTGAATTAAACCAAGCCATCAGCGACGCTGGCTGCACCTCAAGGGCCCAGATAACATCCCCTATCAGTTTCTGAAACACCTCCCCATCAAGGCCACCACTACCCTACTCACCATCTTCAACCACATTTGGTCCTCACACTCCTTTCCCCTATCTGGAGGACAGCTATTGTCATTCCCCGTCCTTAAACCGGGAAGGATAGCACCAACCCCACCAGCTACCGACCCATCGCCCTTACTTGCTGTCTCTGTAAAATTATGGAAAAGATCATTAATCAGAGACTAAACTGGTTCCTCGAGACCAACAGAATCCTCTCTCCTCACCAAAGCGGCTTCCGAAAACGCGTCGCAATACCTAGACCAGTTAATTACGCTCGACACCGCTATCCTGGAATCCTTTGCAAAAAGGAACACCTCATTGCCATATTTTTGACCTCGAGAAGCCTTCGACACTACTTGGAAATACGGCATTACCTGGAAACTTCACACCATTGGCCTCAGAGGCCACCTCCCATCTTTATTCAAAACTTCCTCTCACCCAGGCAGTTCCAAGTTCAGATTGGCCACACCCTCTCCAAGCCGTACCCCCAAGAAGAGGGCGTTCCCCAAGGCAGCATCCTCTCCCCACTCTCTTCAACCTGAGCATTAATGACATCGGGAATGACCTTGGCCCCAGCATCAAACGTACCCTCTCGTGGATGACTTCACCATCTTCTACTTCTCCCCTAGCTTTCCTATTGTTGAAAATAGGCTCCAAACCAGCCTCAATCAGCTGCAAGTCTGGAGCAACAATAACGGTTTTAGATTCTCCAAAGACAAGACAGTCTGCATGCACTTTTGTCATTTCAACAACCTCCACCCCAACCCGAACTTTGTGCTCAATGGGAATCGCATCCCTAAAGTTGAAAACACAAAGTTCCTTGGTCTAACTCTAGATCCCAAGCTCACCTACAAGCCACACATCACCAACCTGAAACTAAAATGCAATAGCTCCCTCAACGTCCTCCGACTGCTCTCCAACACTACTTGGGGAGCGAACCGCTATGCTCTCCTCAAAATTTTCAGGCTCACCATTCGTGCCAAGCTTGACTATGGCAATATTGTTTACTGTGTCGCTCACAACTCATACCTCAACCACATTAACACCATCCAAAATGAAGCCCTCAGGCTTTGTCTAGGAGCCTACAGGACCTTCCCAATCACTAGCCTTCATGTTGAAGCCAACGAACCCCCCCTTTCTACTTAGATGTAGAAAGCTTAGCCTCTCCTATGCTTTTAGAGTCCTCACCAACACCCAGAACCCTGTTTACAACCTTATTATGTACCCCAATTTCTCCTCCCTCTTTGATAGGACTAAAACCCTATCCCCTCCCTTCAGCTTACGCATTAAATCAGACCTCTTCCATCTCGGCATCAATCCCGCCACTCTCGGCATCTACTTCTGGCCCACTTTTCCTCCTTGGGCCACCCCCCTCCCTTCTGTCCACCTTGACCTCTCCACTCATCACAAAACTCAAACCCACCCTAACCTCTTCATTAATCTCCACAACCAAATCAAAGACCAACTCTTAAACTACACCTCCATCTATACTGATGGCTCCAAGGAAGGCAACAAGACAGCTGCTGCTGCCGTCATCCAAACATCACCCTCAGTAGCAGACTTCCTGACCACTCATCCATCTTTTCAGCCGAGGCTAAGGCCATTCTCCTCGCCCTCAACTTTATTGAGTACTCTCCTCTTAGTCACTTTGCCATTTTCTCTGACTCAAAGGCTGTTCTTACTTCATTACTCAATCTTAAATGGGATAACCTCACCTGCCACCTCCTCCTCCGGAAACTCTTTTCTCCCACCCTCTGCAGGAAAAGTGTTCTTTTCTTCTGGATACCCAGCCATGTTGGCATCCCTGGCAATGACAGGGCTGATACAGCCGCTAAGCTTGCCCTTAACCTCCTCCCTTCCCCTTTTCCCAAAACCCTCTCTGACATCAAACCGCTTATCGCTTCTCTTGTTCGTGACCACTGGCAAACTTTATGGAACTTCCAAATTGATAACAAAGGCCATTCTCCTCGCACTCTCCTCTCAGCCACTTTGCTATTTCTCTGACTCAAAGGCTGTTCTTACTTCTTTATTCAATCTTAACTGGGGTAACCTCACATGCCACCTCCTCCTCCGGAAACCCCTTTCTTCCACCCTCTGCAGGAAAAGTGTTCTTTTCTTCTGGATACCCAGCCATGTTGGCATACCTGGCAATGACAGGGCTGATGCAGCCGCTAAGCTTGCCATCAACCTCCTCCCTTCCCCTTTTCCCAAAACCCTCTCTGACATCAAACCGCTTATCGCTTCCCTTGTTCATGACCGCTGGTTAACCTCATGGAACGCCCAAATTGATAACAAACTCCAAGTCATCCAGCCCACAATTCCGATCAAATCCACCATCAACAATCCTCTCATATCGACAATGTTTATATTACCCATCTTAGAATTGGTCACACCCACCTCACTCACTCCCACCTCCTTGTTGGTTCCCCCCAACCCCTCTGTAACAATTGCCACTGCACCCTCACAATCCATCACGTTCTCCTTGCTTGCCCCTGTACAACCTTCCCAGAGCTTCCCTTGCTCCCCACAATTCAATTGCTAAGTTCTTCCAGAAAAATCCGCCGGATAAAATTATCTCTTTTCTTCATCATGCTTCCCTCTACAACCATATTTAATTCTCCTCTTCCACCCCCTCTCTGCTTTGTTTTTGT
The DNA here is from genome assembly GCA_020152595.1 of Chiridota heheva. Taxonomy (NCBI): domain Eukaryota; kingdom Metazoa; phylum Echinodermata; class Holothuroidea; order Apodida; family Chiridotidae; genus Chiridota; species Chiridota heheva. The sequence continues at coordinate 2,890,397 of JAIGNY010004575.1, read as the reverse complement.
TTCAACCATGCACCTCCTCTCTCGATCACAGCTTTCTGACTTTTGTTTTTGAATTTCTCTCATTCTCCCCCTGTTTCCTTTCCTTCCTACCTCTAGAATAATCTGACCTCTCAGGCACAATTTGACCCTCGTTGTTGTGGTGCCGTTGAGACCTCATCAAACAAACAAACAGGAACTAAAAGCCAGAAAACTGGGATCGAGAAAGGAAGTGCATGGGTGAAAAACTGATATTGATGATATTACCCCACCCTTATGCAAGAAGAACACAAAAATATAAATTTTGCGTACCGATTGTAATGACATAAGAGAACGCCACAACAAGTTTAATGGGTCAGTATAGACTGAACTGGCGATTGCCACGTGACCATGTACAAATTGTCCAGTCTTAAGATGGTGTGATGCAGAAAATGGACCATCGACCGTTCTCATTGTCTGCATGATGAAATGTAAAGAAATATCATGGGTTGCACATGAATCTGAAACATTCCAGTACCTCATCCAGACTGGCATACTTTGGGGGCCATGGCATCAAATGACTGAACTGAGAGGGCCCAGTGATACCAAAGCATCAGAATTATGATAATATGCCCATTCGTGGCACTTGGAGGCTCGGAGCATGGGGCCCTTGTGCCATGGCCAGTCCAACTCTGCCTCAGCCATTTAAATACTAAGTCACTCACCTTGAATATTAAAGGTCATTGATTCTTTAAAAACTACTGTTACTTGCATTCATACTACTGTTGGAAAGAAAAATCCTCAAGTGATGCATTCTAAATTCTGCAACAAGCTTCTATCAGATATTGTTTTAGAAAATGAAAGTAAATTAGTTTATCATACATGCTTTGATGCTTTCCACTTTTGTCCTTCATTTCTTTTAGAGCTTTGTACCTGTGCCCACATGTCCGCCTTGGAAAGGGTGGAACATGGACCATTTCACTTATCAGAGCAGATCCTTCATGAAGAACAGTGGACACTACAGAACATTAAGAGTGCTCTTGAGAATTTCAATATGGAGTTGGAAATGAGACCCAAGCAAGACCCAACTGGACAAGATGAAAGAAAACAGCATTTATTTAATTTGATGAATCGGCAGCAAATATCCCCATGGATGTATAGGCAGGGTGTACATCGACAAGGAATTGTAAAAAAGGTCACTTGACAATATTTCTCCTGATTTCAACGTTGAGATTCGCCAGAATTTATTATAGCCTGAACAACATTTGTCATTATGTAAGAACAGCTAAATAATCACTACAATTGCATTTTATGGTCCACAATCAATGTGTTCGTTTACTAAAGCATGATGATGATATACTTGGAATTCATTTTTTTAGACTTAGGAACGAAGACTACTTCCCTTGATAAAATCCCATGAAGGTTTATAGAGCCAGTGCTTATATGCGGTTTCCATGGTGATAAGCAGATGAGAGTATTCGAGTCCCCTGGATGGGATACCAGTCCATCACAGGTCAACTTCCCAGCCGAAACTGGTGCTCATTTTACAGCTGAGAGAACAGGAGCAAATGGGATAGCCCTGGCTGAGATTTGATCCTAGTACCTTCTGAGTATGAGACTCCTAACCACTGGGCTACTGCTCTTTATTTCGTCCAAGGCTCCGAGCAATATCTTAACATTACAGAGAATAAGTTAACTCTCGTATAGAGCAGGATTTCATGTTCATTCTATTATATTTTTAATTTTGTCTTTTCAGCAAACATAATAAATGTTCTAAATATACAAACATTTCATAAAAATGTACAAAAACTAATTCCAAAGTTTGCATCTTTTGTGGAAGAATGCATAAATGATTTGCATATGAAAGACATTTTTTGTATAAATACACTACAAATGAAAAGATATATCCATCCACCCCACCCTTCATTTTGCCACCACCAAAAGAGGTGACTTTGTACCAGGCAATTTTTATATAAAATCTTTTAAAAATCTTGAAAACGCTGTAAGTCACTCTTTATGATTTTAAGCTCACTTAAGATTTATATTTCTGCATTTTGACCATGTGAAAATTATCAGGGGTCGGAGAGAGGAGGAGGGAGGGGGGGGGGGGGGGGGTGAGGGGAGTTTCATACCAGTATAGTCACATCCCTGACCTGATATACATACGATAGAAATTATTTTAAAAACTCAAATAGTATTTATTTTATTCCAGATTCAGAGACATTCCAAGTAACTATTTTGATTTTGAGATGATCATTGATGCGTATTAAAAAAAATTGAGACTCACAAACTTTGCACTTTAGATTTTATCAATGATTCTAGTTACAATTACTAGGCATACCTTACTGTCATGGCCCAAAGAAATGAAACTAATCCGCAATCATAACCTAATATCCAGTAAACTCACAGGCTACTTACTACAACAGCAAGAAAACACTTCCATTGCATAATCTGGAAATGTATAATTATGCATAATGGCATAATAATGGCATAATGGCAATGAATTGGGTCATTAACCGCTGCAATAAATTGGTCATTAACGCTTACAGGCATGTTGCTCATGCTTTTTCGTGTCTACAAGCTATATAGCCAAAACATATTAAGTCAAATTCATGTCCCTTTGTAATCATTGCCTACAGATCAATGCTTGAATAAGAGCACGTAAGGATTCCTACATTAAGCCACCACAACAACAGGGCACATGTACACAATATAGGTTATCAGTCTACTTACTATAATACCACTAAAATTCCAGAGTCTAGACATTTGAAGCCCTCAATAATCCAGAGAAAAATGAAATGGTTACCAGCACATAATTTGTAAGCATGCTCTACTTGACCTATTTTAAATAACACACATATTTCGACCAGTACATATATTTTCAAGGTGATAAAAAATCATGTTACTCTTTTTACTTGAAAAAATACCATCTATTTGGAGGATAATTTCTAAGAATTTTTTAAAATTTAATTGTCTATATAAAATTGGTCAAGGTGATGAATTTTTTGAAAAGGGAAAATGATTATTATAATCTTCTTTCAAATTATTTACAATTCAACTTAGAAATATTTCAATCAATGTTATGCTTGCTATTTAGACAAACTTAGACATTCTAAATACTTTCAAATTTTAAAGACGATTATTTATGTACAAATTGCATTTCTGATATTTCACGAATCGAATACACTTTGATAATTTATAAATACAAAACTGGAAACTTTGAAATGAGCGTAACTTAAATTCAAGGTGACTAAAACAGTTTAAACAAACTCTTCATTAAAATATAAAATGCTACAAAACTATGAAAATATAATGAACATAAGGCCATTTTCTTACAGAAGCTGAAAGCTCTTGTAGTCAGAAGATATTGGATTCGTAACATTTCAAAATGAATTACCATAAGAAAACTCAAATCAAGGTGAAGAAGTTAACTTGGTCTTATTTGACTTCCTACCTAAAATGAATGTAAAAATGATGTAAGTTGGTCATCCATAAAAATATTACATCTTTTATGTTAATGACATAATTTTTGCCCCAGGTGTGGATCAGATTCTCTTCCAAAGCCGAGTGTTCAAAAAATTGCTTAAGGGGTTTATAGAGGTCAAAGATATTCATTCTATAGAGGACCAGATTAGGCCTTGTTAGGCCAGGGGGATAAATATACTTTGGGGCCGGTTTCAACATAAATCTTTCTGGAGGGCTATGTGACCATGCATCGTATAAAACACCTTAAGAAACTGGGCATAACTGGTTTAATATTTGGGCCATTAAAAAGTTGCCCCTTTTGCCCCCTGACTTTGAACCTGTTGCTGCCTTGTTGTGTTTTCTTATATAAAATGAACATGCTTGACTCCTAAACAATTATCCTTCCATGGTTTGTTGCTTGGACAAAACAAGCAGGGAGAATTCGTTGATAAATTTCAAATGACACTTAACATGTTTTAAGGATTAGACACTTTCTTGACATAAACCTGACCTTTCAAACTTAAATGATTAATAACATTGAGAGTATGGGGAAGCTCGTTTGTCCTCTAAACTGCACTGTTGAAAAAGCATAACAGTATATGCTGCACTACCTTACGTGGATATAAATGAACTTGTTCATTAAAAAGATTTCATTACCCTTGAATTGATCCAAAGAAAATTATAAGGTGATTTATTCAACTATCTGAATAGATGTGTGCAAATCATTCAAATAAATACATTTTGACCTGAGCATAATACAAAATTTGATGAAAATTATGATTTATATATATACTACCCGAGCTATTACCAAAGATTTAACAAATTCCTGACTTCTGATTTGATGCATCAGATTAAAAAACATTCCATAAAAATGTGTTCAAAGTTGATGCTTTGATTGGTTGAAAACTAAGGCCTACAAGAGAGTATGCAAATGTGTGATGTCATCAAATGATGTCATCTTTTTTAATTGTAAAACAATTGCTATTTAATGCAGTACCACAACAGTTTAAAGAAAAACAGTTGTTGTTTAATGTAGGCCATGCCGCAATGGGATACACAACTGAAAGATCTTGCACCAAACGTCTTCCTGTAACCACAAATTTGCTGTACCACAAATTTGCTATACCACAAATTTTTCATACATCTTGTAAATTAAAAAGACTATAAAATTGTGATAAAAGTTCTACTGGTAATTAAAAACTGTCTCTGGTAAGCCACCACAACCTTTGAAGCTGAAAAAACCTTTAATACATGCAGAGTCCTAAATGGAAAATATCAACTTTCTTTCTGTAAAAATTGCATTTATTGAAAAATCTGGTGCTATATTGAAAAATAAGAATGTGATACCTATTGAAAACATTTAACATACTTTTAAAAATTCTTGCATTTGATGAGGTTATAATATTTTGCATCTATAAATCGCTGTGACATCTTGTGAATATTTGTTACAATTTTATACTTATTCAACAGGAATGTAGCCTACTTTTCCGATTGGTAAGAGTAGGGGAAGTTCAACTAATGGAAAGAATTGCTGATAAGCTTGAAGACTCTCAACAATGTTATTAAAGTAGCTGTCTATTCTGAAGAGCAAGCAAAAGGACCTTTTGGCTTTATTTTACTTCCATACCATCCTGTGGACCCTCTTGGGTACTACACCCATGATCACACATAGCTTTAAACCAGTTTAAACTACTGCATGCATTTCCTCTGCATTTGGAAATGACTATCAAACTTAAAATGACTATTAATTATTTAAGATTTAAATATTTCATTCAAATTAAGTGAAAACTCAAATAACATTGACAGAATAAATGGTTCATCTACTTTCATAATTACATCTATTTTTACATTTCATTTTTGTACACAACAAGTTTCACATTGGATTCTGAGAAATGTGAAGTTGTGATGTCACTCTTAGTCTGGAATCAGTCATTCCTTTAAAAATTTGTTATGATTTTTTAAGCTTGAATATTTCCTTAACATAATGCGATAATCGAAAACTTTATATTTTTCAATATTTTGTTCCTTTTGTATTAGACTATAATGTTAAATGCAGATACCTGACCACTAAAATGATCTTTTAAGTCACTTCTGGTAAAGTTGAAAAGGACTGCAAACTGAACTTAACTTGTTTTTTCCACAATATCTTAAAATATGTCAATTGTGCCTGAATATGAAAGTCCCAATGCTTTTCAGAATATTGTAATACGACAAGTAATGAATACCATCAATATTAAAAGAATTTTCCTTTTCAAATAATATGAACTTAGTTAGAAATGCATTTTGACATCTTGAAAAATGTATTTCTCAAAACTTAAATCATACAAAATGTACACAAATAACCTGTTTTTCCATAAATTGCACACTGAAAGTTCTTGAAAGCCTAAATTGTATCCTCATAACAATATTGTAAAAAATAAGTATCTTAATGATATAAACATGATGACATTTAAAAATCCTAAATATACATATTAATCACCTTGCATAAAACACTAAAATATCACCTATTTTTCAAACTATGCATCATATTGGTTTTCATGGTTTTAAAAACCAAGAAAACTTAAAATATCTTATTGCAATGATTTGCATTTCTCATCATTTTTTACAATTAAACCATTTTTACTTTGTAAAATTTCACAATTTCTATCATGAATCATTTTCTATATAAACCATTTTTAATTTGTAAAATGATAAACACAGATTTAATTTTTTTGTTTGTAAATCCATTTTTGCTCATAATTTGTCACAATAGTTGTAGAAAAACATATTTTTTGCAACTTAGCCATGCCTTAATGAATGTTTGCCTCTAAAATGACACTCTCATCAGTGATAGCAGAATTTTAGGAACAAAACCTTAAGATTTTTATGAAGATTTTGGATTGCAAAACAAGATGCCTTCTGTGATAAACAAGATGCACATGATGCCTCTGATGCACATGATGCCTCTGTGATAAACAAGATGCACATGATGCCTCTGTGATAGATATGATAATGAATGTAGTTTTTAAGGCATAAATTTCAATGTTTTACACTTATATCATATATATCATGAAATCTTGACACTATCAGCCTCAAGTCAGTAACTAAGTACACTTTTTACCAAATATAAAAAGTTCTCTACTTAAAATTGCAATGCTCTTTCTAAAAGGCATTAAAAAAAAAAAAAAAATATCTCTCAAACTTTATAACCCGTACTCTGAATTCTTCGCTTCTAAAGGCATTTTCGATGGATAGTCCTCTACAGCTGAATCTTCATCATTATAGCGCCCTCTTTCTTGATCGGAATCCGCCATAGGTGATGCAGTCCTACCAAGAGGGTCTGGCCGTTGCGAGGATGCGGTAATATCTGGGAGGACTCCATTCCTCACATAGGGTTCATTCTCATTGCCATTCTTGTGGACAGGGGTGAGGTTTCCTTTCTTCAAGATTTTCTCCAAACTTGCTTTCCTAAAAACAATAAAAATTTGGTTTTATGGTTGTTAGCATGTTAAATCCATCCAAGTAAACTACTAGGCTTGCAGGGCCTGTACTTTTTCCTAGTTTCCATTTTTCTCTTTAAGAGCATTTTACAATATGAATGTTCCAATTCAAATAACTTTCCAGTAATGGTATGTGACATAGCTTCAATATAAGTTAAAATTGACTGTACATTAGTTCAAACGTCACAGCTTTTAAGTTCATACAACTCATTTGGAAAAAGAAAATAAGCAACACTAAAGCTAATGTGCAAACAGAATAAAAATAATAAAACAAATCTACATATATCAATTGTGATTACCACCTGAAAAATTCATATCTTAATACAAATCATTCTATCAAATAACTTACAAATGTTGAATTACTTGGTTTAGTATTGACTTATTAGGTCCATGCATTTCTGCTGTGCAATGTGTGTTGATTAAATACAAAAGATGGAACAGTTATACCAATTTGCATCAGCAAACTTGATTCAAACAAGATTTTGGGCTTACCAAGGTCATTCCACAGTGTGCAACACAAACCTCCAATAAAATTTGCATTTGAATTAAAAGTTTGAAAATCCAAAAACATTGTTTTGATAAAATTTGCTGACATACACCAGTCTTATTTATCTGTTATATGTATATATACTTTGCATTTCTCTAGTTTTGCCATTTTTTTCATATCTGGTATCACTTATTTCAAACTACCCATCAAGGGAAGTACTCCTTTCCCCCTAGGTGCACTCCTTGTTCCCTGGGTGCACTCCTTGCCCCCTGAGTGCACTCCTTGCCCCCTGGTACACTCCTTGCCCCCTGGGTGCACTCCTTTCCCCCTGTGTGCAATTCTTGCCACCTGTGTGCACTCCTTGCCCCCTGGGTGCACTCCTTGCCCCCTGTGTGCAATCCTTGCCCCCTGTGTGCAATCCTTGCCCCCTGTGTGCAATCCTTGCCACCTGTGCGCAATGAACAATAAACTGCTACAAAATTTACAAAAATACAAGTATGATATCACTTCTGGCAAATATTATACAAAATTGTGAAAACTTTATTTATTATCTCCTTATATATATTTAAGTACAAGCAATGTGGTACCTGTTTTCCTTGTTAGGCCTCTCCGGAACATGCGTGCCAAGGATAGTCTTCTTCACTTTTTGCTCTAGACTTTCTCCGCCTTTCACCCGTGACTTGGATCTTTTCAAACCAAACAACCTTAATAAAAAAGAGATATGTCATTACGTTCTTAAAGATCTGGATGTGTAGAGTCAAACTTGCTTTTAGATTTATAATATACTATGAAAATAGAAAGTAGCCACAAATTTCATCCAAAGCAGATAGAAGTTTTTAGTTTGAGTCAGTAATGGCAGTGCTAATTAGGAGGGAGGCACAGTGGGTTATTCCCTCCCCCCCTCAAAAAAAAAGGTTGCTTTGCCCTCCAGGAAATGTTGTATGGGCGATATATATATATATTAGAGAGGCCTATGCCCCCATGAAAAGGTGCCCCTCTGTTGTCCCCAGCATCAAGATTCTGGTATCAACCCTGAAATTGACTTGTTATGCAAATACTATGTCAATTTGTGATATAATTACAAGGCAATCAATCTATATTCTTTCTGAAGTATTCTCTGAAGGGGTGAACAAATTCTGCCCAGAAGTTTTATAGTTAAATCTTTAATCAAATTGCAGTTGGAATAGACTTCCTCATTATTTCAAAATTAGAGCATGATCTTACTGTCTCCATCCTCCTTTCTGGGCGTTGTCATCCTCTCCCTCATCCGACATCAACTCCGGATCAGTGTATATTTTCTCCAAAATGGCCTCCAGTTCTGCTGGTCCTTTTCCAGGAAGTAACAAAGCCATTACATTTCGAACTTCTGATCGGGGATAGCCACCAAATTTAACAAGAGCTGACATGAGTCTCATTTCCTGTGAATTTGATTGGATAAAAACTCAAGTTGACTTGAAATGGGGATTGCATTTCAAAGGAAATTCTACAAAGCTAAAGAAGTTATCAACAAAAGCTGACAAGAATTAAAATAATAAACCATGTATTACCACCTAATTGATACATATACAATTAACAATAAAATCATATCAGTTTAATATGCAGTGAGATCTAGTAGAGGTCCATACACCTTTACCCTGTATCAAATTAAGACCCTAGTTACATTATGGGCCTCTGATGCAGTTTTAATAGTGTGGGGGCCAGGACCAATGTGGGGGCCAGGACTAGTGTGGGGGCCAGGACCAATGTGGGGCCAGGACCAATGTGGGCAAGTTTGTTGGGCTTTCTTCTGGACTGCAAATATGAACGCTTTGCAAAATATTGCAAATAAAATATTGAAATCTATTAAGAAGAAAGGTGGGGGGGGGGGGGTGGAGAATTTCTCTTGGCCCACTCGCTGTCCTGGATTTGTTCTTAACAAATGAATTTTCAAACTTACCTGCTGATGTTGCTTTTGTAGTTTCTGCTTATCGTACAGTCGCCTGGTCTCTTCCAATGTCTGATTGATCTCAATATGAATCTTATTTCTGAGTACAAGAAACAGACACACCTTGGTTTACACATCATATGAACATTGAAAATGGCAAAAATGACTTGCAGTGCAATCCTTCAAGTGGCTTTCAACCTGGATTGTATAATCTTAGGTGGAAATTTAATTAAGGATCGATCAAAATTCAGAAAGTGAAGTATCATCCTTCCAAAAAATGTAGAAATGTAAGACAAGTGAGATAATTTAGGATCATTCTTCAGGAAAAATAAGAAAATGTACATATAATTCAGAAAATTAATAATCATTAGTTGTACAAATTTTCCAAAAAATTCCTTTTTGATGCTTGGTGGGTGATTCCACCTCACCCCCTCTAAAAATAAGATAAACTTATAAAGTGTACCCCGATTTTTTTCCTAATCTACAGGCAATGAATATTGTATAAAAAAGACATATTTGGTTTGGTTATAAAAAAGACACAAAATGAAAATATAGTATAACAATAATTGGCAAATACTGATTAAAGAATAAATAGTTTTGACACCTACCTAAGTTCCTCTCTCTGTTTCATATGTTTGTGCCTTAGCATCACCCTCTTCAGCTTTCCAGTTGTGCTGGTCTTCTCTTCCTCTATCAGTTTATTCAACTCTGCCTCTTGTTTCTGAGCCAGTGCCTTTTCCCTTTCTAGTAGTCTTGCTTTCAGCCGTTTCTTCAAATCCTTCTCTTGTTTATCTCTCTGCTCGTCTATTTTCTGCTGTGTAACTTGGAGGCTCTGTTTTACAGTAAAAGCAATGAGGAGAAAATATATTATTATTATGGGTTATTACATGCCAGGGTTCAATAATCTCATTAAATTGAATGAAAATCAAAATTAGAGAAAAGTTTTATGCTAAATGATCGAAAGTATCGCAAAGGCATGTTCACCTGTCACATCACGTTACACTGCTTCCTTGAATGCAAGCAAAGAAGTACAAACATCACAAAAAGTGGTGGATACTACTCTACTACACGGCGATTGTATCGCCGTTTTTAAACCACCTTTTTCGAAAAATAAAATCGGGACTTTAGCACAGACCTATGGAAGTAATATTGGTATCATTTTAAAGCACTCGGATATTTCTTTCACAAAATGTACTTTTTCAAAGGGGTAATATTACAGAATTTTGAGAAAAAGTATATTAAAAAATTGTAAAACTCAAAAATTGCTTAAAAAATGTACAAAAAATGTTTAATACTTTCAAATCTTACAATAAGTTTAAGATCACATTTTTGCTTCAAAATCAAACACAAAAGTCTTAAGACATGATGATATTGATTTCTGGTCTAATTTTTATAATCCCTACCTGCATTCTTTTGTTCTAGAGAAATTTCTTCAAAATTCCAAGAATTTCTGCAAATTTTGACAGGTTTAAAAAAAAACAATCATGTACCCAAACCGTACATCGCACATACTTCGTTGAAATTTCATTTCATTTGATATATAAATGAAGGCATACCCCCTCTATTTAGAACTTGTCTTATAAGAAATATATTTCACCTCTCTAATTTGAAGGACTACGTGGTGCAGAGGAAATGTAAGCAGCTAGCACGCGAGCGCTCCGGGTTCGAGTCTCACCGTGACCACTGCGTAATTATTTTTCTGCTGCGATTTCACAGGTCTTTTGACTTTTATCATTTTTGATGTTTTTACATCTTTCCTTTCTTTCTAAAAATTATAGATTAGTATCATTGGAAAGGAAATTTCATAAAAAATCTAAATATGTAACACAAATCTCTGTTTTCAATATTGACAAGAAGTTACACTTCTGCAAAGATTGAACATTTGTTGACCAAATTTAGCTGATAATTGCTTAATTTGCATATTTTTGTCTAATATTTCCTAAATTGGCTTTCATTACTCAAAAGATAAATATATCTTAGCCTCTATTCCAACCAAACTTGTAACAAATAAAAATGAAAGAAAAGTTGCCAAAAATGCATATGAAAAGAAAAGTTACGAAAATTGGACTTGCTTTTTTCAAAGCCTTGGGAGAGTAAGGGTTAAAGGTCTATGGAAATATATTGTATATTATTTTATGATATATTTATCGAGCTAAATATTATAGATAGAGCTGTGACCGTTTAGCGTGTACACGCTACACGCTCGAAATCTTGTAAATGTTTACTAAATACTTCATTGCAAGTAATCGTTTTTCATAGTCAGTCTTGCCGTTGAAAATCAATATGATCATTCATGATTCAAATCACACACACATTCGGCTAACAAAATTCCAATCAATGACTTTTTACAAACTAAAAGTCGATTAGCATAATCCTTTTTAAATAGGCGAAATCACAAATGCGCAGTAATCACCAATGAATGGGAATATTATGCACTTTGATTTCGTCGAAATCTGAGTAATCTAACTTGTAAAATGCACTGCGAATGTGCAGCAATAAACAGTGAAACTAACAATAGGCCTAACTTTAGGCCATAAGGCTTTAAATCCCACGCAATCAAGGCCTGTTTTACAAGTTGTTAAATCGACCAAAAAACACTTGAAAAATACTTGAATCGTGACAATCAGTACATTTACATGTAAATATTACCTGAGTCAAATAAATTTGGCAAGAAAGAAAAAATATTGCATAATAAACAAACAAAAAAAGGTTTTAACAGAGCTGAAATTTTGCATGCGTCGCAAAGATGGCGGCCATTATTTCTAGAGGACTGATATTTCAGAACTTCCTGGTGGTGGTGGCGTAGTTTTGAAATGTTTTAAGGCAAAGTATAACATAGGCCTAGTATGCAAGATTTTCACAAAAGAGCTTTGAAAGCCGTAGCGAATAGGAAAAAAATTTACGCGATGTTGACTTTATATGACATTGAAAGAAAGTTATCTTTTTTTCATAAACTGAATTTCCATGAAAATAATGAATTATACTGTAGAAGTAAACTTTTTACAATTTGGAAAGCAAAACTCAGCGTCTATTTGGGCAATGGAGTCAGTACTTTTGCCATACTGGTTGCGCGATTTTTTTATTAACTTCGCCTTGTAGTATTGGAGCAATTTAAGTGTATTTCCAAAAATTACGGTCCTAAACGCATGTACACGATACACGCTCGCTTTTTTTTAACGTGTACACTTTTACTAAAATCCCTAAACGTTCACAGCTCTAATTACAGATTACATTGTTGTTAGGTTTTTTCTTAGTCATTTTAAATTAATTTCTGGATTTTTTTCTAAAACGTCTAGAATTTTTACAGTTGGCATATGATGGTCTGCCAATAACCAAAAACTAGTCTAACCAACTTAGATTGACTTGTTAGTACTATTCAAGATTTTTAATAATTAAAAACAATCTTAACGAGTGATGACCTACCTTTTGATGGGCATCAATCACCTTCGTTGCCAGATTATTTTTGATCATTCCAGTCTCTGTCATCTCGTCAAACATGTTCATCTTCAGTTGAAGCAAAGCTTTTTGCTGCTCCTCAATGGTTGCAATCTAGGAATGCATAGAATATTACTTCATGAATATTGATAAAAATCATTCAAACTTGCTTTTCAGCATGAAAGGATAAGTTATGTGGTCATAGGTGGGATTACAGGGTTCCCCCCCCCCCTCCCACACTTTTTTTCCTTCCAAATTTATATCTTTTGTCTGGTACTTTTGTGTATCTTAGTATGATTTTGTAACCCCCTTCACTACTTTTGGTAGCCAAATTTTATTTTGCAACATTTCCTGTTTACTTCTCCCCCTCCTCTATTAAAAATGTATTGCAGTTGTGCAAATTAATGGTTGAAGGCGAAAGAAATATCTGTAGTGCTTCTTCTAACTCCCAATTACCAAACTAGTTGTAAGCAAACATAACCTACCCAGAGTATCTTTCCTAAGTTCCAAAGACTATTCTACATGCTTCACAAAAAAGTTGATGAACTTTCTGTTCCTATAATAAAATTGCGGAGTTTGTATTAATGTAGAGATACATATACAATCCAATCCAAAATTTCTGATTGGTTGAAATATATACACAGATACTGACAAACCAATCAATGACTGTCACAAAAGTGATGTCACTGGTTTATTTTAGATTTACTGGTGACGGGTCAAGCCATGTTCTTGGGAGGATATGCCTCTTCAATGCTTACCTCCTTGGCTTTCTCCATCTGAAGCTTTGCCATCATGGTGCCAATTTGCTCTTCTTGTTGCTTCATGGCATTAGCTCTCTCTTGCAACATTTCAATGCGCACCTAAAAATAATTAAAACAAAAAAAACTAAATTTTCTCTCACTGACTTTAACTTCATATGCATGGAAGGTCATTTAAAATAAAGTTACTAAAGTCAACCACATTACAATGCCTAATACAAGGCGATTCCATTCTTGCCTGTTAAGAAACAAAAAGTATATTTAGGCGGTTTGAAGTATGGTTTTTTTGTTGTTTGCTTAAATTAACATTCACTGGGTTCATTTCAACGTTTGACAAATCAGCTTGAATAAAACTTGCGGGAAGTCTGCACGGGAGGACAATTATAATTTTCTTAAAAACTTCTGCGAATCTTTGCATAAAAATGTCTAGTGGAAGGATAGTTGTTTCACGGACAGACCAAGTTAAACTCAAGATATGATAGATTATTGTTGTACCAGCCGGGTGGATAAGTGATTTTTCAATCCCTGCTTTATCTGCATGAACAAATTCATTCTTGATTGAGAAATGAAAATAAGTTATCTTACAGTTTCAAGATCAGCCTGCACATCCTCTGAGGAACTGGTCATCATGTTGAGCTTCTCCTCCACCTGCCTCTTCAGCATCTCCTGCATCTTCCTCTTGTAGACCTCGTCATCTTCATCCCCATCTTCATCCAGCTGCTGGGTCCTCTTTTGCCTCTGGAATGACAGAAAGTTGATCTTAAGCACAAGTTATACTGTGCACATATCCACGTTCTCCTTGCATGGCCCCTATACAAGCTTCCCAGAGCTTCCCTCGCTCCCCACAACTCAATTGCCGGGTTCTTCCAGGAAAACCCTCTAAATAAAATTATCTCCTTCCTTCATCATGCTTCCCTCTACAACCATATTTATTCCTCCTCTCCCACTCCCCCCCCTCCCTCTATCTGTACTTTTTCTTCACCCATGCACCTCCTCTCTCGATCCCAGCTTTCTGACTTTTAGTTCTTGTATTTCTCTCAATCTCCCCCTGTTTTCTTTCCTTCCTACCTCTAGAATAATCTAAGCTCTCAGGCACAATTTGACCCTCGTTGTCATGGTGCCGTTAAGCCCTCATCAAACAAACAAACTTATTCAAGCTTTAAATAATCGTAATTATTCTCTTAAAAGGTTTGTGGATAGTGTTCTCATTTAATAAGTTTATTTTTATTTAACTATTAAAATGAGTAAACACTTTTGAAATATCAAAAATATTTCTGAATTTAGATTTTGAGTTATGTTAGGTCAAAGTTGAAGGATTGTTTGATATATGCAAATTTTATGATTTATGATAAAGAAAATTCAAAATCTCATCCGCTTTGATATTTTCCCCTCTCAATTTCAGTCTTTAACTAGAACCGTGGGAGGTCAGTATGCTCGACTATTCAAAGCTAGTATAGAGAATGGGTAGTATGTACAGAAATAGGGTAGCAGGGGCAGATGATTTCAAATTACTTGAGCTTTGGAAGATGCACTTACATTTTAAATTTCACTACATGCTTCAAAATATCTTTGAGTTTTCCCAGATATTTTAAGACGAAAAATGCTCAAGGATACCTCACCCATTAACTCAGAAAACATGTAAAACCTAGCAGTCTTTATAACTATATCATCTCTTTTAGTTCTATAACCTGTACCCTCCCCCAGCCCCTACACATTTCCAGAACTACATCCTGGATTGTATTACATCTTCCAATTTAAGAAAAGATGTGTGTCAAGCAGCATGAAAATGTACAATAACATTAAAGCAAAATTATGCTAAACAATATTGTTTAACGTATGACAAACTAGACATTAGAAACAATACAAATCCCCTCACTGCTAATAATGGCATATTCCAGACTGTCCCACATTCCATCCCAACCTGTCCCAAATGTCATCCCACGTCTATACTCCATGCAATCACACCTGAAAACCAGATATTGTATGTCATTCCACCACTTGCATGACCCATATGCCATCACAACTGAAATCCAGATGATATCCCACCACATGCCATTCTGCCCTGTCCCACATGTCAACCCACCCTGTTCCACATGCCAACCCACCCTGTTCCACATGCCAACCCACCCTGTTCCACAGGCCAACCCACCCTGTTCCACATGCCAACCCATCCTGTTCCACATGCCAACCCACCCTGTTGTACATACCAATCCACCCTGTCTAACATGCCAACACATCCTGACCAACATCTTACGGCACCCTGCCCTACACACAATTCCACCCTGTCCCGCATGACCTCTTCCTTATTCCTTCAGCTTAAGCTTGCACGGTGTACCAGTTTTGTAACTAAAACCGGTTTTGGGAAACAACGGTTTCTTATTCATATTTTATGAAAAACCGAAAAACCTGAAGTACCAAAAATAACCAAATCACTACAAAAAAATTGCCAAAAGATGGTAAATATCTGTTTTATTTAGCCAATGCCGATGCTGACTCCAAGGGTAGTAGAATAGCTCTACAGAATAGTGGAGCTAAAAATGAAAATATGTTATCTTTTTATGACTTTTTGGCAATGAAACTAATGCCCCATTGATTTTTAAAAGAAGGTTGCGCAAAAGATATTTAGGCTTTGGAGCACACTTGTAAAAACTTACTATTATCAACACATCACCAAATCATCATATCAACACATTGTCAAATCTCTTATAATCAAATAAATTACTAAACAGCATTTTATTTTCAGGTATTCAAATTATGAGTAGGGAGGGCATGTTTGAAGAATAAAATTACAAAACTAGTATCTCCCTTAAGTCTTAAAATTTACCCTTTCTAAACATAATCATAACTTAAATTTCTTTGGGTTTACAGAATATTTTCTACAAACTTACATGCATGGCTGCATTGGGAAGATCTCAGCCTTAATTAACACAGTATTGTTATTGTATTTTATTTCTTAATAACTTGTGAACTGTAGTAAGCATAGGCATAGGAGGCAAAATGAAGGTAAAACTGCACCTTCTCCTCAAATATTATATTCTTAGGCACACTTACAATCAAGAATTGGGCAAAGTTATGGTCAGGCTTGTATCAGCAATGTTTCATTTCCATTAGCTGCGCTCAACCCACCCAAAACAAAATCCTGCTCTGATACCTGGCAGTAACCATCAATAATTCCAGATGATGAACTCTAGAATTAACCAACAATACAATGCATACCTTGGATTCCATCAGATGCTTTCGCTCCAGCTTTTCAAGCTCTCTAGCCCTCGCTCTCGCTACCTTCTCCTCCAAGATTCTCTTCTGCTTCAGTTTGCTGAGCGACAAACTGTTCTCCATGGTGATCAAGTTCTGCTCATGCTCTGCATAAATTCTACTACGCTCATCCTCAGAAATGGCTACTTGACTTGCGAGTAGTTGTCTGCAACAAGAAAATAATAAATATTTACCACTGCTGAAGTGCAGGGAAAAAATTGCACTGAATTAAATATTTAGCAACATCAATGTTTTATCTTAATATTTTGTAGATGACCAAATGGTAGAAATTATATATATGGTAGAAAGGTTTTACTATGAGTGTATGTGCGTTTCTTGCACAACATTTGTCCATTTCAATACCATATTCCCAATAAAACCCCAAATATCAAGTTGCTATATAATAAAGAAGCTTGGAGGAAAACCAACATTTATTTTGAGAATACATCTAAAATGACACTAAATAAACTGCTGTAAATGGTTAACTTTCAACTGACTTTGATGGAAGTTTTTGATATTTCCTTAGTTTGAAGCAGCGATACGTTATGATGGCCCGCGGGCCAAATCTGGCCCGCCAGACAATCCAATCTGGCCTGCCAACAATAGTCATTATATAATGCAATACAGTGCATTGCATTTAGATCAATCCGAATGAGATTGGTAAGAATCGCAAAATACTTGTTTATTTTGGTTTTTTGCTAGGCAGATCAGCTCACTAAAACATCGCATCGCGGCTTATCAAATAAAATGTTATCTTTAGTTCCGCTATAAATTGGGCTCGCGGCTTGTCAAAGGAAGGTGGATAAGAGAATTGCCGACATCTGGCATGCATCCTGCTAATCACGCACGCTCTCAACTTGTTTGTATTCAGGGAGTGTCAAGTTTTGATATATTTTGTTTGTCACATGATGCTGGTTTTGCCACGTTATTGGCCCACGGCCTGAAGCTGTTGAGAAATGATGGCCCGTCGAAATTTTTTAAATAAGAACCCTTGCTTTATAGCAAATTTTGTTCCAATTTAGGTCAAGGTGTTGCTACCCATACCTACTGTCTATTGATCTTAAAATGAAACTTTTCAATGGTTTCTTTGTTTTAAGCAATTTAAGCATTTATCAGATATCAAATGATATCTAAAATTCTTGGGTCAATGTCTTATCTTCTATAGAAATCTTGGGTATTTACTGTAATGGTGATGTGTACTCACCCAACCATCTTTTCCTCGTAGGATCGTATCTGCTCCTGCTCACTCTTCTCTTCTTGTTTTCTGGTGGCCAATTCTTTCCGCAATTTCGCCATGCGAGCCTGCAAGAGAGGAATAGAATGTTATGAATGGCATTGAATACCAGGATTCGAAACTCCACAGAATCATAAAGCACCTGATCATCTGACATACAAGTTGAATGGTTTTGAAAAAGTAACCAGAAAACCAAAGGTTTTGAGGTTTCCATGTGCAATATGGATTTTAATTTTGAACTATTGTAAAATCAATGTTATTGCACAATGTGCTCAAAATAACAATGACAACCAAATAACTCAAATGGAATTTCACAATTAATTAAATTCAACCATTTTTATCCCATTAACATGTATACACTTGTTAACAACATAATTATTTTAAATATGAAACAAAACAAACATGCATTTGTTAAAATATGAGCATTTCAAGATTTTAACATTAAGCCCGCCTACTCATTAATATGCACAACATTACCCCCCAAAACAAAAAGCACATTTGCAGTCCATGGGCAATCTGTGTATCACATATGACCTGAATCCCAAATATCATTCTTGAGATGCTGTGTTGACAAGCTCTCTTCAACAAAATCATGTTAAGCCCCACCCACTTTGCATATTAATGAAATTCAAATTTTTTAAACCATGAACATGTATGTACACACTAGCTAACATCATAATTACACCAAATATGAAACAAATTAGACATGCAGTTGTCAAAATATCAGCATTTCAAAATTGTATCATTAAAGGAATATTCCCATGGTTTTTTGTAAAATTTTATTTGAAAGAGCATAACTTTAGGGCAAATTTGGTACCAAAATTAGGTTGATATAATATTTCAATCAGGAGATATGGATTTTTAGAGATTTCTTATTTGCATTTTAAAGTTTTTGTACAGTATGATGAATTCGTGTTTGATGTCATAAAGACAATTCCATTGCAAATGTTTATGTACTTCTTTGAACGTTAATTGGTTCTTTTTGTATGACCTGAAACAATTTTTCAAAAGTTATTAAAGTAGGGTATATTTAGCAATATATATATAAAATACCTAAATTTCACCAATTTATTTTTCTAGCAGGTTTTACTAATAAAAAGGATAATAGATTTAAATGATATACATACACTTTGTGGGAGAATGTGTTGCTGTGATATCATACTGAACCTTTTCCTATTCATTTATTGACATTTTTTATGAACCTTAAAATTTGAATTTCTCCTGGTAGGAATAACATACCAACATGATTCTTGTAATAAACTGTTTCTAAACTGTTTCTTTCTTATGAAAGGCTACGAAAAGAGATGGGAATATTTCTTTAAGCCCCACCTACTCATTAATATGCATGACATTGACATGAAAAACAATAGGGTACATCTGCAGAGCAATGACTATCTGTGTACCACATATGACCTGAATCCCATGTATTGTTCTCAAGAAACTGTGTTTACATGCTTTTTTCAACAAAATCATGTTAAGCCCTGCCCACTATGCATATTAATAAAATTCAATAATTTGGTACCATGAACATGTGCTACGAAAAGAGATGGGAATATTTCTTTAAGCCCCACCTACTCATTAATATGCATGACATTGACATGAAAAACAATAGGGTACATCTGCAGAGCAATGACTATCTGTGTACCACATATGACCTGAATCCCATGTATTGTTCTCAAGAAACTGTGTTTACATGCTTTTTTCAACAAAATCATGTTAAGCCCTGCCCACTATGCATATTAATAAAATTCAATAATTTGGTACCATGAACATGT
The DNA here is from genome assembly GCA_020152595.1 of Chiridota heheva. Taxonomy (NCBI): domain Eukaryota; kingdom Metazoa; phylum Echinodermata; class Holothuroidea; order Apodida; family Chiridotidae; genus Chiridota; species Chiridota heheva. The sequence goes on along the minus strand of JAIGNY010004575.1, from coordinate 2,870,633 downwards.
GCTACGAAAAGAGATGGGAATATTTCTTTAAGCCCCACCTACTCATTAATATGCATGACATTGACATGAAAAACAATAGGGTACATCTGCAGAGCAATGACTATCTGTGTACCACATATGACCTGAATCCCATGTATTGTTCTCAAGAAACTGTGTTTACATGCTTTTTTCAACAAAATCATGTTAAGCCCTGCCCACTATGCATATTAATAAAATTCAATAATTTGGTACCATGAACATGTACAAACTAACTAACAACATAATTACACCAAATATGAAACAAAACAGACATGCAGTTATTAAAATACAAATATCTTAAGATTTTAGCATTAAGCCCTGCCATACAGTGATATGCATGATATCACCAACAAAAATAATTCGGCACATCTTCCAATCATGGGCTATTTGTGTACCACAAATGATATGAACTCTGTGTATTGTTCTTGAGATATTGGTTTACGAGCTGGGTGTCACATACACACACACATTCGCCATCATGACTGCATAGGTTTCTAATGCTATTGCATCAGAACCAAAAAGGACACATATTCTAAATTCAAATTCGAATGAACTGTTTGTCAAAATTATGCGACAGAAATTTAAATTGAATTTAGTCAAGGCATTGCAAAACCACACAATTCCCCTTATGACTTAATTTTGCTCTGTATCCATCTTTCACTTGATCTTCCACATGTCAACAATTTCACCATCTTCCACTCATCATGCTCCACCATGTTCTACTTAATATTCTTCTGGACCTTTCACCTACATAACCACCTCCTACCCCACCAAACAGACCGAAGCCAACCAATTTACCCTACAACCCAACCTAACTTACACCATCAATCAATGATCCTCCACCAATCAATGATCCTCCACCAATCTACATGCCTTCCCTATGCATTCACCTACCCTCCTCCATTCACCTACAATCCTGCATTTAGATACCATTGTCCATTCACCTAACCTCCTCCATTCACCTACAATCCTCCATTTAGATACCATTGTCCATTCACCAATCAATGATCCATTCACCTTCCCTACCCTCCCTCCTCCATTCACCTACAATCCTGCATTTAGATACCATTGTCCATTCACCTAACCTCCTCCATTCACCTACAATCCTCCATTTAGATACCATTGTCCATTCACCTACCCTCCTCCATTCACCAAGAATCCTGCATTTAGATACCATTGTCCATTCACCTACCCTCCTCCATTCACCTATAATCCTGCATTTAGATACCATTGTCCATTCACCTACCCTCCTCCATTCACCTACAATCCTGCATTTGGATACCATTGTCCATTCACCTACCCTCCTTCAATTACCTACAATCCTGCATTTAGATACCATTGTCCGTTCACCAACCCTCCTCCATTCACCTACAATCCTGCATTTAGATATCATTGTCCATTCACCTACCCTCCTCCATTCACCTGCAATCTTGCATTTAGATACCATTGTCCATTCACCAACCCTCCTCCATTCACCTACAATCCTGCATTTAGATATCATTGTCCATTCACCTACCCTCCTCCATTCACCTGCAATCCTGCATTTAGATACCAATGTCCATTCACCTACCCTCCTCCATTTACCTACAATTCTACATTTAGATACCAATGTCCATTCACCTACCCTCCTCCAATCACCTACAATCCTGCATTTAGATATCATTGTCCATTCACCTACCCTCCTCCATTCACCTACAATCCTGCATTTAGATACCAATGTCCGTTCACCTACCCTCCTTCATTCACCTACAATTCCCAACACATCCTACTATTATCCAGCCCTGCATACCAATCAACATTCATCCACCAAATGACCCATTGTCACACCACATTGAATTTAGATACAAGATTACAGAGATAATGGTAATATAAAAATGATCAAAATAAACACAAACGGTTTTGAGTTGCTTCATCCGTAAGGATGAAAATAATGATTAATTGGGAAATGTCATTTTCATTTACTATTTGATATTTTTCAATTATTGGTCTGTAAATTGTCACTTTAAAATGCTAAAAAATAACTGCTTGATGTTGAAACCAAATTGAAGTTACACACCTTGAGATCTTTCTCTTGTTTTGCCTTCTGTTCCTCCCTGTTCTCCTCCAGCCTCTCCAAGTCTCTTGAATGTTGCTCCAAGATTTCATTCGTCATGTCTTCAGTGAGTCCTAGGAGACAAAGCAAAAGTAAGCACTTGAAATTAGCGTCTCGTGCTAAAGTGGTAGGCTGCAGATCATGAGGTCCTGGATTACATGACCTGAGGTAGGGTGGTATCTGTGCCCTCAGCAATCCACAACTGGTTTAAAAGTCATGGATGGCTTAATATAAAGGACTCCGAAGATTGCTTGTCAGCCATAAAACCAAAGTAACAATCCATTAAAATAAGGAAGGTGGATGATTTGGTGGAGCTAACAACCCCTGGTCCTCTCTGAAGTCCAGCAAAATTATTTCATTATGCACAGGTTCAGATGTTTTATAATCACTATTCAGTCAAATATTTGATTTAGCATAGCATAAATACCTTGCATACATAAATACACAGTACATGAATTATTACAAGAATAGGATGCAAATTCATTAGACTGTTTTTCTAATTCAAGAAGAGTTTTCTTTTACCTAGGAAGCCAGATATTAGGAGTACATCGTTAAACTTATCCTCTTTATAAAATAATAAGAAAAGGAAAAAAAACAAAAAAACAATCCTATCAAACAGTTAAAAATCTATAAGTCTGTATTCATGAAAGTAATAGACATGAAATCTAAACTTACATGCCAGATTTGGGACATGCATGCTAAATTTTTGTAAATAAATTTTTTAAGTTTCTCACCATTGTTTACGAGTGTGGCATGAATCTTCAGTTTCAAATCACCCATATCTTTTTGAGCTTTGGTCGCGACCTCCGACCTTAGGTTACTCAGAGACTCCATAGCTTCATTATCCAAGTCATTGCTAAGGCGATTTGTAGTGGTCAGCTGATTGGATACAAGAGCCATTCTAGCCTCCATGTAAACTTGATGATCTGAAGAATGAAAAGGAAAATAGTTTCCGACTCTCCTTGCTAAGTACATGATTGAAATGTTTGATGAAGGTCAAAGTACTTTCTAACAAGAATTGTCAGAAGGACAGCATGCTCAGATGTTCTAAGTTAGTATAGAGAATGGGCTTATTGAGGGAAGTATAATAGGGCTAGTAGGGGCAGATGATTTAAATTTACTTAAGCTTTGAATGATGCACTAACATTTTCATTTATTTACTTTGCACAAAATTTTACTATATTTTCACAACATTTTACTACAAGCTTCAAAATATCTTTGAGTTTCCAAAGATATTTTAAACAAAAAATAGCTCAAGGTTACAAGCCCACCCAGTAACTCTGACAGCTAGCACCCTTTATAAGTAAAACACCTCTTTTAGTTCTATCTTTTAAACAACAAAAGGAGGGGCCCTGACTTGTCAATGTCAATGAAAGATCAAAATATTACAAAGCATCCTTGTGGCATGATGCAATTATTTCCTTAGTCAGCTACCTCCCAAACTACCCTATATCATTCTTAAAAGTTAAAAACATTTCGTCTGTTATTTTTCATTATACAATTCACTCATAACCCCCTCTCCAAACCACCCCTCCCCATCCCTAACCCTTCCCAACCCCTACACATTCCCAGATCTACATATCCTGGATTGTACTCCCAACTTTAAAATAAGAAAATATGTGTGTCAAGCAGCATGAAAAAATGAGCAACAACATTATAAGCAAAATTATGCGAAACAATATTGCTTAATGTATGACAAACTGGACATTGCAAACAATACAAATCTCCTTATTGCTAATAATGCACCTTCCAGCCTGTTCCACATTCGCTCCCAACCGCTGTTCCAAATGTCATCCATGCCCTGCAATCACACCTGAAAACTAGATGAAACTGCACCACATGTCCCACATATGCCATTCTGACCTGTCCCACATGCCAACCCACCCTGTCCAAGTGGACATCAGTCATCATCAGAGCTTGATCTTGAATAGAGTATGAACACTGACGTTATCAACCGGCGTTATCATCCAATCATGGGTCAAGGAATTGTAAATAAACTACGTCCTCATGGAAAAATATGCTTTCGTGGATTTGCCTCCATGTGCTGGCATCTTGCATATCAAAACTTTACATTGCTGAAATGAAATCAATTTCTGTTCTTTGCTAATGAAATATTTTGTATTCACTAATTATTTTCTTTAGTTCCATGGGCTCATGTGTTCCTTACCTTGCATTCCTTTCTCAAGTTTAGCATGCTCATCTTTGTCAAACTTAGCTAGCTGTACAAGATGTTCCTTTTCCTAAAAGAAATGAAAAAGAAAAGAAAAAAAGTTGTGTAAAACTTAGATATATTAAAACGTCTTTACTTTTTAGACAATATGTGTTGCTGGAAACACCTAACTAGATGAAGGTACAAACTAGATGAAATTTCGAACTAACTAGATGATGTATTCAAGTACTAGATAAAAGAATTATAAACTATTCAACTTGATAAAAAAACTAACTGGATGAACTAACTACACTAAGGAACTAATTGGAACTAATTAACTAGATGTGAAACTAACTACATGAACTAATTAACCTGATGAAGAAACTAACTGGATGAACTACACAAAGGAACTAAGTATATGAACTGGTAGATGTTGGAACTAACTATATAAACGAATTAACTTGATGAAGGAACTAACTGGATGAACTAACTACATGAAGGAATTAAGTATATCAACTAACTAGATGTAGGAACTAACTATATTAACTAATTAACTAGATGAACGAATTAAGTAGATGAAATAAGTAACTAGATAAAATAACTAACTAGATTAACTAACTAGATGAAGAAACTAACCTTTTCATCCATCCTCTTCTTCTTTAAGTCAGTCAGCTTCTTGTGCAGAGCTGCCTCCTGCCTAGTCTTGTCAAGCTCATATTTCTCCTTGGATCGTATGAGGTCTCTCTTTGCCTGTTCAATGTATGCCTGTGCTTGTTCATCAGTCATCTTTCCATCTTTCTCTAACTCACTAATGGCTGTCAAAGTCTGGGCAGCTACTGTGTTTAAGAGAGTTTTGTAATGCTCCTCTTCATTTTCCTGGAAAAGAAGATGGGGGAAGCACTTCTGTAAAAATGACTGACAATCCAACCATTCATATGTTACGTTACAAATAAAATTTATTTTTTCGTTCTCCTTTTAGTTTTTGAGGTTCAAGACTCAGTCTCAGTTTGTCTTCACACAACAGCTGACTTCATCTTATATAAACCAGTATAGAGGGTCATTTCCATGTAGTAAGACTGTTTTGCCCAAACAAAGAAGCTTAATATTCTTATCTTTCACAATTTTCCCTGTTTGTTCCTTTTCCAAATTCTGGTAAACAAAACTGACAATGTTACTAGTAATCTTTTTCATACATCATAGGGGCCTAGTGTCTTGCTCTTGGAAATCAATATTAATGATTCAATTCACACCCAAAAAATAAACTGTAAACCCGATTAGCATAATCCTTTTTAAATGTGCAAATCACGAATGCAGTTTATTATGCCTAACTTGTAAAAAATGCACCGCGAATGTGCAGCAGTAAACAGTGAAACTAACAATAGGCCTAATGTTAGGCCATAAGGCTTTAAATCCCATTTGACCAAAAACACTTGATGACAATCAGTACATTTACATGTAAACATTACCTGATGAGTCAAATAAATTTTGCAAGAAAGAAAAAAATTTGCATAATAAACAAACAGAAAAAGGTTTTAACAGGGTTGTGTACCTAGTATGCAAGATTTTCTTTGAAAGCCGTACCTGGGGATGTTGAGTTTAAATGACATTGAAGGGATGAAGTTCCATGTTGATGATTTATAATTTTTACGTTTGGATAATGGAGTCAGTACTTTTGCCATACTGGTTGCAGAAGCAATTTTGGCTTCTTGGTTGGCAATGGTTTAAGCTCTAGAAGGGATGGTGTTGATATAATTGTATAGGAGAAGGCTTGTTGATTGGCAAGGTTTAACCGCAAGATGACAGCGATTGTCAAATTAGGCCAGAGAGATTAGAGAGAGAGAGATATGTCAGAGGTGAAAAGAGGTTGAGAGGAGATAGTGAAGTAAGCAGGGAGCAGGTAGGGAAAGGAGAGGTTTAAAAGTTGTTGTCATCATCATCATCATCATTCAGTCAGCCAATTCTCAATGAAGAATGTCCTTTAAGGTCGTTATCATCCTCAGTATTTATAGAAACACATAGTCATCTCCAGGTTGATCTATTGTTTGAAAGAAATACTCAATCCTTTAGATCAATGTTTCAGTGCTTCAAGTTCCGTTTCAAAGTATCCTTGAAATGCAGCTGCGGCCTTGATTGTGGGTCCCAGATGACAGTTAGGAGAACAGTATCTGGCGCGGCAATTGTTGCGAGTCCATCCTCTAAACATGACCTGCCCAACGTAAATTCTGTCGAATCAGTAGCTGCTCCATGCTACGGGGTTCTGCTTTCTTTAGTATAGACACGTTTGTCACTTTCTGCCACCATTTCACCTTCATAATTATTCTGAGGTGTTGCATCATAAAAGAGTGAAGTTTTCTCTCTTGTTTGCTGTGTAGTGTCTACACTTCAACTCCATGCAATAGGGGTGAGAGCACCAGTGCTCGGTAAACCTGACACTTTGTCTTCACTGACACATAGGAGTTGTTCCATAATCTTAGGCATAAGCGCCCAAAAGATGAGCAGGCCTTCGCCATTCTCCTGCTAATATCCTCATCTATCCTACCATTATCAGTTATGCTACTACCGAGATAGGTGACCTGGTTGACACTTCAGTTCTTGACCAGATATAGTGATTGCTGTGTCTCCATCATTCTCCTGTGATAATTGCACCAATACCTCGGTTTTCTTTATATTTACCTGCAGTTCATATTTGGTTACTGCAACTGCAAAAGCATCTGTGAGACGCTGCATGCTCTCTCGAGAATGTGCCACCAAAGCACTATCATCCGCAAACGGTAATTTTCTGGCCAAAACTTGTGTAGTCTTCGTTTTCATTTTGAATTTTGACACCTTAAATAGGTCTGCATTTTTCCAAGATTGGATGTATACCTCATCTTTAGCGCATCTGAAGACTTGTTCAAGCATAGCAGAGAGGAACAGGGAAGACAGGGTAGGCACCAGAACACAGCCCTCTTTCACACCGTTGAGACTTGGAACTGCTCAGATGTTGTGACCTGGACAGATACTTTTGCGATCATTCCATCATGTAGAGAACGAATCATATTGGTGAACATCTTTGGGCACCCAATCTTCATCAACAGCTACCACAATCCTACATAAACCACTGTGTCGAAAGCTGTAGTAAAGTGATGAACACTATGTACAGTGGCATATTTTGCTCAAGACATTTTTCTTGCAACTGACGCAGACAAAAATCATGTCGATTGTGCTTCGGTTTGATCTGAAGCCAAACTGGGTTTCGGAAGAATAGAAGGAGCAATGTGGTCATTAAGTCTTTTCAAAGAAATTTTAGAAAAGACTTTACTGGCAATTGACAGTAATGATATGCTTCGGTAGTTTCCACAAATCTTCTTGTCCCCTTCTTGAATAGTGCCACAATGTTTGCAGTTTTCCATTCATCTGGGACTGACTCATCCTCCCAGCACTGAAAAATAAGCTGATGTAGACACTCCTGAAGCTTTTCACCTTCATTTTGCCATATCTGACTGGGTATCCCATCACAACCTGATGCTTTTGTGATGGAGATGGCTGATACCGCCATGCTAACCTCTTCCATGGTTGGGGGATCATCCATAACTGTAGTTTGTTGGGTAACGTTTGAGAGTGCTTATTTACTGATTCTCCCATCAACGTTGAGGAGCTTCTTAAAGTGGGTGGCAAAACATTCAGCAATCTTGCTTTTTTCCTTGATGAAGTCTGAGCCATCTTCTAAGAGTAGAAGCAAGTTGGCTCTTTCATGAGGGCCATAAACTTTATTCAACCCAGTATAGAAGGCCTGGATGTTGTTGGTTTCAGCGGCAATCTGGATTAACTTTCCTTTGCCCACCAGGCCTCTTTCAAATTCTGGGTGTATTTTTGGAGACTGTTACGAGTTCCTCTAAGGGCTTTTGTGGCAGAGCAAGTGTTTCTGGATTGAAGCAAGTTCAGGTGGGCTTTGTTTCTGTCATCAATAAGTTTCAACAGCTGTTCGTCCTCAGGGTCCAACCATTTCTCGTGTTTACATCCTGGTTTGTCAAGCACTTGACTTGCAGTATTATAAGTTCAATCTAGTTTTCATTGATAGATTTCACATCCTGACAGGACCAGGTGGTGAAGGCTTTGTCTAGCTTTATTGGAAACATTTTTCTGGTGGGGTCATAATTTAGCTTTGAGACTGGTAGCTTCTTTGATTTTGCAGAGCCAGTTTTCCAAGTGGTTAGTTTCAGTCTGAGTCTGACCCTTGTTCCTGTCATTTGGTGATCTGTTGAGCAGTTGGCTCCCCTCATGACTCTTGTGCTCAAGATGTCCATCATATCACATTGTCGTGTTATCACATAATCTATAAGATGCCAATGCTTGATCTGAGGTGCATCTATGTGACTATGTTCCAGCTTCTACTTGAAGATGGTGTTGGTGATTGTGAGTTTATGTTCTATGCACAGAGACAACTACATTTCCCCATTTGAGTTGGTGTTCCCAACTCCAAACCTTCCCAGTACGTTGGGCCACTTTGTGTAATCGCTTCCACTGGAGCATTAAAGTCACCCAACAATAGCTTCTGCTGTGTTTGTTATGGTAGGAGCATATACTGATAATTCAAAGGTGGTGATTGGCTGTGAGAGGTATTCTGAGTGACATGATTCTATCACTTATGGCATTTGGTCCTTCCTCTAGGTTCTTCAGCAGAGCAGTCTTGATGACAATAGCAACTCCTGATTCATGTTTGCTTCCAACTAGTTTTCTACTCCAAAAAAAAAGTGAACTCTCCATCTGCCACACTACCACTATCCAAGAATCTTGTCTCATTCAGGGCAGCTATATCAATCTGATATCTAAATAGCTCATTAGCTATCAGAGCAGTGCGTCTTTGCAGTCTGTGACAGTCGTCACAATCAAGCATATTCGCTCATTCCACTGAGCAATTGTCAGGTTTCTTGTTTTTCTAGGTCCTAACTTACTTCTCACTGACCCCCGGAATGTAAGGCGATCAGCGCGGTTCTTGTCCACCCGGGCAACGACCAAGCTGGTATCTGAAATGACTGTACACTTTCCATGGTTGATAACGCATTCCTTCCGGACTACTGGCAATTTGGTTTAAAGTACATCCAAGCTTTTGCCATTACTAGGCGTACTCTATCAGTGGATCATGCAATGTTTCCATTTGGCGTGAGCTGGTCACGACAGGCTGGACCGATGACTACTGCAGTGCTTGGCCGGGGAGTTCTGCAGTACAGAATAAATTCCGCCCATTAAGGAGATACCATGGGGCACCTAAGGTTTAACTAGGTGGCCGTTAACTCCACAAGGAGCTCATCTGCCCTTTGACAGATCTTGGTTTTAGTTCTGCAGGGTGCTTAGCCACACCTTCCTCACCAACCAAGCTAGGTTAGGTCTGGCAATCTGCTACTGCTAACCATGTAAACCAGTACTACATGTTCATGGTCGGGCCATAGGCGACTAAACCAGCATCCCCACCAGGCAGATGTTGTTGTAGTATGGAGATATTTAAAAAAAAAATGTAACACATAAGTCCTTTGTCCTTTGTAATCAATTCATTTAAGTTTGCTTTATTTAGTAAATAGCCGAGTGCAGTGGCTCAGTGGGTTAGGAGTCATGCTCATATTCAAAAGGTACCGGGTTCGATTCCTCTTGGAGTGCTGCATTGTGTCCATGAGCAAGAAACTTTACTTGCTTCAGTCCACTTAGCTGTAAAATTAGTTAATCTGCGGTGAACTGGCATCCTGTCCAAGGGGAGTCATCCGCTTGCGCCATTGAAACTAGGGATTAGCATCGGCTCTATGAGCCTAATGGCTTGGATGGATTTAGTTTTAGCATAGTTAATACAAACTTTGGTTGTGATTGTAACAGATATTGTACCAGAATGTGTGACTGTTCCAACGAGTATGAAAGATAAGATCAAACTTTTAAAAAAATTGCATAAAAATTAATTATCTAATGCTAATACAAATTTAGAAAATGGCAATGTTAGTTTGGCATTATTAACTCAACATGAGATTGTTGCCTAATTTCCACTCCCGAGAGGATCATTACAAAGAAACGAACAAACAAACAAACTTCTTATACTTACATTTCCTTCAGCAAAAGCCTTCCTCTTTTCAGACATCTCTTCGAGCAACATCCTTTGTCTGGATACTTCATCGTCCATCAGCTCCTCTAAGCCTTTATTCATTTCTCGGTACTCTGACAAAATATGACGAGCTTCAACTTCATCAAGCCCGCCCTCTAAGATAAGTGAATCGATACACTCTTGCTGATATATTCGGATAAGAATCCTCTTCTTCACTGCAAATTTCTAAAATGAATCATAAAATCAAAGATTTAAAGGAGCATTCAGGTGACATGTGAGGGCGCATTATTCCGAGTTCCCTAGCATATTCTAATACACTTTTCTTGCACGTATTGGAATTGATAACCTTAGGATATGAATGTTCAAATCAATTATAATCACTTACAATAAATACTGAAATCCTTTTCAATGACAGAATTATTTAAAATGAGATCCCTTTTATTTCAAAATTTTCATGAATCAGCAGCAAAGATGCACTTGCATTTTGAACAAGAGCCCCTTTAATTAAAAGAACATATATCACCTCATAGCCTGACCATCAGCAAGCCCTATGTAGTACCTTCTTGTGGCATTACACATGTTAACTGAGCACCTCACGGACTCAGGTCGAACTACTAGGGTCTCGGAGAAGATCTGGCCCCCAGACGTGCGGCATGCAGGCCCACCAGCGTGTGGACATGCCCTAGTGCCCACGAATCAGATCCCCAGTCATGGGTTTATGACCACACTGCCTTGTGTGTTTCCCGGGAGGGTCTAAGACTAAGGGAGTAAACCCTACAGAGATCCGGAGTGGAGCCCCTAAGGCGGTCCAGTACTCAACCCAACACGTTTCCGGCAGCTCCTGCAACCAAGTTGGTGCCAGATGTACTGTTCTGCATTCCTTTGGATCACGCCAAAGAGGTCCAGAGGGGGATTCTGTTTCTGTGCAGCTCAAGGCCACCATACAACTTGCCCAGGTTGGTGCTCTGGAGAGGTGACTGTAAATACCTGTTCATACTTGGGGATTTCAATGCCAGAGTGGGCTCCGATCATGATTCTTGGCCTAGCACCATGGGACATTTCCGCCTCAGCAAGATGAACGATAATGGTCAGAGACTGCTTGAACTGAGTTCCTACCACCAACTCTGCATAACCAACACATTCTTCAGCACAAACCACACCATCCAGTGTCCTGGAGACACCCTCGGTCTTGTTATTGGCACCAGATAAGACTTTGTAATCACCAAAGAGGCTCACTTAATCATCTTCCACAGTGCAGATTGTGATACCGACCACTTGCTGGTGTGCAGTAAAGCCCAGCTACAAGCAAAAAGGAAGGATCCATCAGCAAACGTGATGTCAACGCATCAACACAGCCAGAACCTCAGATCCAGAACAAAGAGAGAAGTTCATAGACACTGTCAGGAATTCTCTAGCTAACTTTTCAGGCTCAATGCCTTCAGCAGGGGACATGTGGGGCTCTTTTCGTGTTACCATGCACTGCACAGCACTCTCCACCTTCGGGAAAAAAGAGCAACAGAATCCTGACTGGTTTGAGGAAAATCTGAATGTGTTGGAGCCTGTTATCCAAAACAGCGGGAAGCCATGATAAGAGGGCGCCTACAGCCAAGTCTCTCACAGCTCTGCAAACAGCAAGAAAAAAACTCACAGAGCACTGCAAGACATTGCACAAAATAACTACTGGCAAAACCTTTGTCAAAGAATTTAGCGCTCAGAAACATACAGGGTATGTGTGAAGACATGAAAAGGCGTTCGGACCAAACTCAGTCAAAAAACAGCCCCACTGAAGTCAGCCACAGGTGAGATCATCAATGACCGCAGCCGACAGATGGAAGATGGGCTAAGCACTATCAAGAACTCTACTCTAGAGAAAGAAATGTGACTGATGAGGTTCTCCGCAACACAACTAGCCTTCCAGTCATGGAGCTCAACATGCCACCATCAAAGAAAGAGCTCAGTAAAGCTATTAACTCTCTGGCTTCATGGCAAAGCACTAGGCAAAGACAGCATTCCCAGCAGAAGTGCTCCAGTGTGGTAAACCAGCTCTACATGATCCACTTTACAAACTCCTTTGCCAGTGCTGAAAGGAAGGAACAGTGCCCTAGAACATGCATGATGCCAACATAGTAACCCTCTAGAAAAACAAAGGGGACCACTCAGACTGCAATTACTACAGAGGAATATCACTCCTAAGCATCATGGGAAAAGCATTTGGTAAAGTAGCCCTGAAGCAGGGTTCTAGCTACGATGGGCGACGCTGGGCGGGCCCGCCTAGGACTCACAATTCCCACCCAGCACAAAATTCCCACCCGACACTCATAAGTTCAATTTGGTTGTAAAATTCAATCTCTTCATCCGCTGATTTACACTGATATAACAAAAGTTTTGAATCAAAACAACTTAATTTTATAGATTTGGTTAATTAATTAAAATGTTTAAACAGACCACACAGGTCAGGTTCTTTTAATCTCACTCTATTTATTAAAAAATAGGCTAGCCTACATCTAATGACATTAATGGAACAGTGCAGTTTGATGGATCATCTTCCAATCCCATTCTCCATCAGAAATGGCATAAAGCAGGGATGTGTTCTTGCATCAACCATTTTTGGCATCTTCTTCTCCATGCTGTTGTCTCACACCTTTTGACACTTCAGAGGATGGAGTCTTCCTTCAAAGAAGATCCGATGGGAACTTTTCAACCTTGCACATCTCAGGGCAAAGACAAGAGGTTCGGCATGTCCTGCTCCGTGAAATGTTATCCGCTGATGACGCTGCCTTGGTTTCCCACTCTTGAGGCAGAACTACAACGCAACATCAACCACCCCACATCACCATGCAAAGAGTTATGCATCACCATCAGCCTGAAGAAAACACAACAGCCTGAAGAAAACACAAGTGATGGGCCAGGATGTCAGCAATGCCCCCAACATATGCATTGGGGACTACACCCTGGAGGTTGTCAAGGATTTTGTCTACCTTTGTTCTACAATATCCAACAACCTCTCACTCAATTCAGAACTCAACAAGAGGATCAGGAAGATAGCTTCCGCCATGGCAAGACTAATAAAAAGAGTCTGGGACAACAACAAGTTCACCCAGAATAAAAAAATATTTCAGTCTACAGAGCCTGTGTACTGAGCACCCTACTCTATGGCAGTGAGTCCTGGACAGCCTATGCTAGACAGGAGTGTCTTAACAGCTTTCACCTCTGCATCTGGCGCATTTTGGACATCTCCTGGAAGGACCACACCACCAACAAGGAGATCCTTGAGCAGGCAGGAATACTCAGTCTATTCATTCTGCTGTCCCAGAGACGGCTATGCTGGCTTGGCCATGTTCGTCGCATGGAGGATAAATGCATCCCAAAGGATATACTATACAGCAACCTCTGCAGGCTCCAGACAGGTTGGGCAAAAAAATGCTACGCTTCAAGGGTGTCTGCAAGAGAGACGTGAAGTCAGCCGACATTGACACAGATATCTAGAAAGCAGTTGCCTCTGACCGTGCAAAATGGAGACGCACAGTCCAGATAGGAATAAAGAGGGCGGAGACAAAAAGAGAAGAGCTGTAGAGGCAGAAGAGGGATCGTAGGAAAGCGAGAGCCATCCCAACAGCTCCACTGCCTACAACCTTCAAGTGCAGCAACTGCTACAAGACTGTCATTCCAAAATTGAACTTCACAGTCATAGCGTTGGCTGCTAAACAACCATTATATGACCAAACCCAGGTGCAGTCCATTGTCTTTCGAGACAGACTGAGCTGATGATGATACCTCCTCAGCAATTCCCATTTAAGTATCTTTTAAACCCAGGGATAGGACCAGCGGAGGGGCCACAGCCTTGATCCAAGTCACCTCTCTTGGGGATATTCTTTTAATTTGTCAAGATCAATTAGAAACATGTTTAGATTCCTAGCTGTTTGTGAGGCTATCCTCAAAAAATATTTTTCACCATGTACTGATTTGTTTCTGAAGCTAATCTTAAAAAGAATGTTGCTATTTTGTGCCTCTTAGAAAAAGTATGCCTTAAATTCTGCTGATGAAAAAAATAGGTTGTGTTTCCAGTGAGGCACTGAGCTGATTTGATGAGTAGGATGTTACCATGTAAAGGTAAAGGGCAAACACAAGAAGTTGAGTGATTACTTTTCTGGCAAATGGATAATTATATATATTTGTTTAGGTGACATCATTGTACAAACTCTGTTCTTAAAAACAAACCTTTCTGACATTCTCTGATTTCTCCCCTTGTTTGAGTTTAAGGAGCTGAATGGTTTCATCAATCTCTGAATCCCTCTGTTGGTCAAGTGTGGTCAGCACCGTCTTTATTTCCTCCGGGTCCATACCTTTGATCTGATTGTTCACCATTTGCCATTTGCTGTCGTGCTTCTTTTTCAACTGAAACATTTTGGCCTGTAAAAAAAAGTTGACATGGAAACTTTCTAAAGCACAGTGTCATTAGAATTTCAACACTTTGCAGGGTGCATACCTCCACCACCCGGGACAATTCTATTATACAAAATATTACCTATAGTTCATATCTCTATGAATTCCACAACCCACATTATGCCCAATCCTGGCTACAAATTTTCAGTCTTTTCAGCAGCAAGAACCTCCATTTCAGCAGTATGACTTTTAGACTCTGCTTAAAGCAATTAAGAAACCCACCACAGATAGTTCAGTGATTTTACACATCAGTAATGACACTCCCAATATCTATATGCACACAATGGAACTTATTGTAAAGAGCCACGTATTGTGGATTTGGTTATTGCAGGGCCAAGTCATGCATGTAATGTAGAGCTGTGAACGTTTAGAGATTTTAGTGAATGTGTACACACGCCAAAAAAAGCAAGCGTGTATCGTTTACACATGTTTAGTACCGTAAGTTTAAGAAATACACCAAAATTGCTCCAAATTTACGATGCGAAGTATAAAAAATCTTGCAACCAGTATGGCAAAAGTACTGACTCCATTGCCCAAATAGACACTGGAATTTTGCTTCCCAAATCGTAAAAAGTTTACTTCTACACTATAAATCATCATTTTTATGGAAAATGTGCATGGGAACTCAGTTTAGAAAGAACCGATAACTTCCTTTCATTGTCATTTAAAGTCAACATCGCGTAATTTTTTGCTGTACTCGCTACGGCTTTCACCATGAAAATCTTGCATATTATGATACCTCACCGTAAAACATTTCAAAACTATGCCACCTCTGGAAGTTCTGAACTATCAGTCTTCTTGAAAAAAATAGCCGCCATCTTTGCGAAGCACCTAGAATTTCAGCACGGTCAAAACCTTTTTACGTTTGTTTATTTTGCAATATTTTTTTTCTTCCAAATTTGTTTTGACTCATCAGGTAATATTTACATGTAAATGTACTGATTGTCACGAAAGTATTTTAACCGTGTGTTTGTTGGTCGATTTAACAGTTTCTAAAATGGGCCTTGATTGAGTGGGATTTAAAACCTTATTGTGGCCTATTGTTAGTTTCACTGTTTACTGCTGCACATTCGCGGTGCATTTCACAAGTTATCTTACTCAAGATTTCGGCAAAATCAAAGTGCAAAATATCCCCATTCATAGGTGATTACTGCACATTTGTGATTCTCACATTTAGGTTTGTTTGTTTGTTTGATGAGAGTTTAACAGCACCACAACAGCAAGGGTCAAATTGTGCCTGAGAGGTTAGATCATTCCAGAGGTAGGAAGGAGAGTAAACAGGGGGAGATTGAGAGAAACACGAGAACTAAAAGCCAGAAAGCTGCGATCGAGAGAGGTGTATGGGTGATAAAATAATGTAGAGAGAGAGGGGGTGGGTAAGGAGGATTAAATATGGTTGTAGAGGGAAGCATGATGAAGGTAGGAGATAATTTTATCCGGAGGTGTTTTTTGGAAGAGCTCGGCCACTGAGTTGTGGGCAGCAAGGGAAGCTCTGGAAAGGTTGTACAGGGGGCAAGCAAGGAGAATGTGATGGACTGTGAGGGTGCAATAGCAATTGTTGCAGAGGGGTGGGGTGAGCCAGTTAGGAGGTGGGAGTGAGTGAGGTGGGTGTGACCTATTCTAAGGTGGGTAATGTGGACGTTGTCGACACGGGATAGGTTGTGAATGGTGGGTTTGATCGGAATGGTGGGCTGGATGATGTGGAGTTTGTTATCAATTTGGAAGTCCCATGAGGTTTGCCAGTGGCCATGAACAAGAAAGTGATAAGCGGTTTGATATCAGAAAGGGTTTTAGGAAAAGGGGTCGGGGGAAGGGTGACGGCAAGCTTAGCAGCTGCATCAGCCCTGTCATTGCCAGGAATGCTAACATGGCTGGGTATCCAGAAGAAAAGAATATGTTTTCTATGGAGGGAGGGGGAAAGGAGTTTACGGAGGATGAGGCGAGATGTGGGGTTATCCCATTCATTATTGAATAATGAAGTAAGGAGAGCCTTGGAGTCATAGAAGATGGCCAAGTGGCTGAGCGGAGAGTATTCAATAAAGTTAAGGGCCAGGAGGATGTCCTTGGCCTCGGCCGAGAAGATGGATGAGTTGTCGGGAGGCCTGCTACTGAGGGTGATGTCTTGAGCGTAAGCTGAAGGGAGGGGATAGGGTTTTAATCCTATCAAAGAGGGTGGAGAAATTGGGGTACCTAATGAGGTTGAAAACAGGGTTCTAGGTGTTGGTGAGCGCTTTAAAAGCATAGGAGAGGCTAAGCTTTTTACACCTTAGCAGGAAAAACAATTACTCGCAATGAAGTATTTAGTAAACGTTTACAAGGATTTGTGAGCGTGTATCGTGTACACGCTAAACAGTCACAATTCTAGTGTAATGTGGGGCTGAGGATTCATTTTGACTTTTAAAAGGATATTTTTATCAGTGACTTATAAACACTGGTGAGTTTGGATGCATTGGACTGAAACTTTATAGCCAGAGTTATTCATCATGAGTACAATTTACCCCAGATATTTTTTGCCCACCAACATTTACCACCAACCGAATCTTTGTAACTTGGATCTATTTTCCCGCTTGCATTTTAGGACTCCATGGGAATTCCATCAAATAACAAATAAAATAAAACCTTTCAAGTTTCATGTTTTCAAAACATCTAGGCAGCTGGTTTCTAAGTATTTACTTTTGACTCTTCTTACGATTTTGATAAGAACACAATTAAATTAGGTTTGAATTCTATTCTTAAAAGTATATAATTACATAAGGACTTTATCTATACAAGCCATGTGAATAACCTAATTTTCCTGACAGTTTACAGTTAGCCCCAGTCTGTATGAAAAAAAGAATTACAACACAGTGGTAGATACATTGGGTATTTTACATCCCTTTCTTAACAGCTAAGGTTATGTAGAGATGTCCACAGCTGTTTGATAAACCAGTTGTGAAAAACTGGTGAAAGAACACCCACTGAGAATTGACTGGTAACTTTTAGTTTGCCAAGCTGATTCTATGACCGCTAGATTGCAGAGGTCTCAACATGAATAAAAAAAGATAACTGTGTATCAATATAGCTAGAAGAAGATTTACCTCCATTTCTTGGCCATGATGATAATCCAATGCCCTTATTGCAGTTTTGTATTCATCTGAATGTTTCTTCAAATTATCCTTCAAATCTCGCTCATACTTATTAGAGTATTTCTGATAGACAGCTACAGGGATGCTGTATCCCCTTCCCCATCTACTAAGGACATGCTTAAAGATGTCTGTCATGAAGAAAGTGTGAATCCTTTCCAGTTTCAGATCAATATTGATTGTCCAAAGGATTTCCAAACTGTAAGGAAGAGAAAAGTTGGTTGGTTTGTCAGCTTTAACGGCACCACAAAAGCAATGGTCAAATGTACCAGAGAAGTAAAGTTGGATCAGTGGAGGAGAAAAGGGTGAGAAGAGGTAGTGACACAAGTAAGAGAAAGGATCTAGTTCTTACTAATTTCCATTGACAAAGGTCATATAGTGTAAGAGAGGTTATTAATCTCACAAAATCTTCCATGAACAAAAGGTGTGATTTATGAGAAGGTAAACAAAAGGTGGAAAATTACAGAAAGGATAGTGTTGAAGAAAAAAAGAATTTTCATGGCTAAAATAATCCACATTTACACGTTACATTCTGGCGGGTTACATTAATTTGGAGTGACTTATTCTTGTCATTTGTTTTTATAACTTGTCAAGAAAAGAAATCAGCTGAAAGGTAAACTTGTAATACCTGTCAAGCTCCATCTGCCTTTTCCTTTTCTCCTTCAATGCTAAAGGAAGGACCACACTCTGCATTGTTGCTTGTTTACTGCAAAAAAAACAATAATTAGATCATATGAATTAATCATTAATTCCTGGATGCACACTTTTCACCTCTAATGATTAATCACCCTTATTCTACTTAAAATAAAACTCAAAACATATAAAAAGAAATTAAATGTTTGAAATATACCCAATATAACTCACGAATAGCATGTCAAATTATATTGATATATCGTATTTGACATTATAAGCACCCGGGGCACTTACGAAAATATAATTGCACTGCTTTTTAGGCCCAAAGTTTTTCCTAATAAGTGCCCGGGCCGCGTATAGTACGCTATTCGAACTACATTGTGTGAACTGGTTTTATACTAACACCACAATAACCACAACAATAACATCGTGAATGTCAAACACAAAATAAGTAATAATGTAACAAAACTTATTTTAATTTTAAGTCTTCAAATTAATCAAAAAAATTATGTTATTAGTCATGGAAATTTATTAGAGCAGAGGCATTTAATACATCGAATACAGTATCTTCATTTTCTGTTCTACAAAAATCTTGTTAAAACATGTGCTGATATTAAACCTTGAGCAATTTTGTTGAAATAAAGATTAAATTCAATGCTGTAACCTTTTTAAAAAATAAAGAATACAGGATTCTTACCCATGTTCTTCAATATTCAAACAGTCATACTGCCATCCAGTGTATGCCCTTTGTTGGTGTAAATAAGGAGCCCCTCCCCAACCATCTCCTAAAGGATGAACGATGGCATAAGGGGCTTTCTGGACAACCTTAAACAACAGCACAACGACCAGCAAGCCAATCACGAAGGCAATCACACCAATGTAAAGTAAGTAGATGTATTGGGTGTAATACGTATTCTCCGAAGTCGATGAAATTTTAATGACTTGGATCGTTTGTATTTGGGGGCCATATTGTATCCTTGTACTCTGAAAGAGAAAAATAATAAGTAGATTTGTGCCTTAAAAGATAAGCTTCTTGCCCAAGCATGTACATCTTGTATGAAAGTAGGGATGCGCATTTTCGTTAAATTTAGTGAACAATAAACAATCCATTTTTTCAATCATTTATTATGTACACAATCACACGCTGAAAATGCGATCACATGCCAAAAAATTCGGAAAATTTTGCTTATCTTGTTCTATCCCTACAATAACCACAATGTGACCAATGAGATCACCAGCCCAAAAATAAGTAAGGAATGTCACAAAACTTTAGTAGGGGCCTATATTAAGTCTTTAAATCAACAGTAAGGCTGAAACAGTTGTCAAAAATAATGATCCATGGTTTGAACGTGCTTTAAACAGATGCAGAAATAAAACATCCGCAAGTAAATTGCTGTCTTGTAAGCATTTTGATATGCTTTCAACACTTATTACCTAGCTGTACAAGTTTCAAAAGTACACCACCTGCTGGCAGCTAATGTACTGTAGATAAAATATCCCAACCCAGAGTAATTCCCAACTGTACTGTATTTGATGCTACCCTCTTGGGGAAAATGGTCGTGATGTTTGCAAACCACATTGATATCTATCTCAGCAACTTCGAAATATTTTGTTCGTTTTTTTTTCTGCAATCTTTTTTCTTTTTTGCACAATTTATTTGACTCATCAGGTAATCTTTGCATTTATTTGTGATGGAAATAACAATCAATGCTTTTTTGTCCATGTATTTCTGGGTCCGTTTTACAGTTTGTAAAACTGAAGTTCAACCTTATTCAGATTTATGCCTAAAATAGTAATGTAGCATTATCAATTGGGCCTCATCCTCTACATCAAGTAGCTCTAAATTCAGTGAATCAAAGTGAAAGATTAGTGGGATTTAAAGTCCTGCATTAAAAAGGATTAAATCTTTTGTTGATCATTCGCTAAGTTTGAATTGTTAGATCATTGATTGAAGGTTTTGTCTGTGATGTGAATGAATATTGATTTTGAATGCAAAGTATTGTTGGGAAACTAATAGAGGCACTTTTTGGGTGATTTTTCCGTGTAAACCATGCACTGATTTTGTAAACGGTAAACAATGTTTTTAAAAGAGTACACGATAATCAGTCACATCCCTACATAAAAGACCAATACAAGGGTCAACATGCTAACCCTAACCCAACATATTCCATACTCGAAATGCAGGGAAAATAAAAAAGAAGATGTAATACTTCTTGAAGTTAAAAATTTAAAACAAAATTAGCCACCGAAATTAAGCAAGCTAACAAACTTCCCTAAGAAAAAAATAACTCTTTATGATAAATTCATATTAGCAACGTCTGTCTGTCACAGTATAATATGTACAATGTCTGTTAGGGTTGTAACCCCTCTTGTCCAATCACATTACAGGAAACAAGTTGGATGTGCATGGATAGGTTGATAACTCACCATGGCCTCTGCTGCTGGCACTTGGTAGTACTTCAATTCACTAGTGGCATACAGAGTAAACTCATTACTTAAAATAAAAGTTGAGTCAAGGGTTGCTACCATTGAAAACACCATTTCTGATCCCACTGTACGGTACAAAAGAATTCATGTGAAAAACATCAAGTTAAATGTCTGATAATTGCAACAATGCAAACTACAAAACCACCTAAATCTTCACTTTTTGAATGGTGCAATTTCCCATTTACTTTACTGTACAAGTGAAATACCTTAATATGCTAATGTAAAAGAGTAGCAAATTCAGAGGAGAATAGTTTTCAATTTTTATTGAAAAGTTTCTTTCTGACAAATGGTTTACCAACGTTCCCAGAACAAATACATACAAAATATATCACTGAAGACACACCCAATGTCTCAATGTAAATCTATACAGTTTGTGATTTAACGGAATAATACTACAAATTTTCATTCATATTTAAGAAACAATTAATCAAACAAATTGGTGAAAAGACCATGTGAATATCTTACTTTTCATGAATTTCTTTGAAAATCAATTACAAGTATCTCTTATTAAATCATTGGAAACGTATTTTGCCTAACCACTGAGATATGGTATAACATCACTTTACATGACAATGAATCTATTACTTCTAATAAGAGACAAATTATTAAAAGTTATTTTCACAGTACACATAAAAATAATTATCATGGAAATGCAGCTGTGATATTACACTGTTGTATGTAAACTAACTTTTAAGAAAATTGTCCTCAATGGAACAAGTTATTAACATGTATTTTATTTTGGATGATGATGAAAAGTGAAAACGACCTTTTCCTTTTTTATGTTTTTGACACTTAAGAAGGTAATAAGGAGAATCTTAACGTTAAAAATCATAATTGAGACATTGATGGAATTAGAAGGAAGAATCCTTTTGCAATCAATGGCAGAACCAATGTAGCAAAGATCTAACAAAAAAACTTATTACCCATCTTGGTTTTGTCTTTTCTGAAAATTTAATCAAGATTTCATCCATTCTTCACCATTTTCTGGTCAATCTTTCGTCATATCGTTCTCTTGTCACACATCAAAAACTTAAACAAAAGAACCTACCAGCTAGTTCTGCCAGATTATATGTTATCCCGTCGCCATTAAATATCACATCCGATGAATAATAATCAGGGATGAGAAGGTCGTAAGTAATGTCCAGGTTGTCTGTTCTCCACAGGACACCAATGTCGTACGCTGTTGCCCCATCAGAAGTATTCAAATTCTGAACTGTGTTTGTCAAACGAAACTGTTGAGATCTGTAAGCGCCTAAGGATTCAGAAATGTACGAATCCAGCTGTAACAACAAACATCAAGAAAAAAATCAATGAAAATATGCAGTGGATGGAATTCATTTCAAGACTAGAATGATTTATGGTTTTCTTATAAGTTATAAATTAAAGGAAAATTTTTTTTTTCTGATAGTTTCTATATATATATTTTTTGGGAGGAGAGGATGACATGTAATTTATTTTTCAATACTGTGATCTAATTATTTGTCTCACTTCCTCTACTTTATTGGCTTTGTGGCTTCTTGAATTTCTGCGGTGTGCTTATTTATGCAGTAAATACTCAATGAAAGGAACAAACTTAAATGAAATGTCAATCAAAGGCATAGAAACCCAATTCAGTTTCTTGGTAAGTCTGCTTCTATTATTCAGAGTTGGTATTAATTACAAAATTTTCCACATTTTTAAATAAAGGTGTCGAAAATCTTCCCAGGAAAAATCAAGACAGAAATAATATTAATGTAGTAAATACATCTTTATATACTTCCCTCTTTCACAATTTAATGTACATTTTCATCGCACAATTACATTGGGGACATTTTTAGAGCACGTATTTACCACATATACTGTTGTTAACTGAAGAAATCTATATATAAAAAATATATAAAAAAAATTCTTCTGTGAATTCCAGATTTTCCCGCAGTTATAACCACCAGAACTGTATATTTTTTTCCAGCTCCGCTACTATTTCCCTCAATTCATGGACATGCTCAATCAATTGCACTTATTCTAAATAAAAACAATATTGTTCAACTCTCCAATTTAAAAAAAAACAGTAAACACTTAACATAACAAGATTACAGGCTAAGAAGGGTTAGTTACCCCATAAAAAGCCCAAACTAATACCACCACCACCACAAAAAAAAAAAAACCTTACCACTTCCCAGCTGGTAACCATTATGAGAGATGGTAAACTTATTACGTAACTTTCCTCTGAAATGTCAAAGGTTAAACCATTATTAGTTTCCACGGCAACAAGGAGGTAAAGAATCTCAGAAGCGGTAAATGTGCCATCATCAGGTAGTTGAAAGTTTACCTGAAAAGAAAAGTAGAAAAGAATGACGCGATGAACACAGAGTATCAAATCAACAGCAGAAAATTCCATAAATATTGATGAATTTAAATTATCCACATTACAGCATTTTGAATTAAGGTTTATCATTTAAATTATAAAGTAGGTCAATTGATGATGTAAAAAGAGCAAACTATGCAGTTTAATATAAATTCATTGCTTTCTAATCCTGTCCCCATTACAATAAAAACAAAATCTGAGTATGACTACATTTTTCAGAAATTTCATCATACAACCTACTATGGTTGAGCTGACAATGACAGGATATCAGTGACTATTTAAAGAAAAAGTTAAAGCTTGGCATCACAAAATAATACAAATCTTTTCACCGCTAATAATATGCCTTGCGCACATCTTACTAACAACCAATACCCCTCCACCTCCTGCTGTAATCTTGCTCAGTAGCATCCACTTTCCTACTTGATCTTTTAGCTATCACCAATTCTTCAGTCTTTCACTGATCATGCCCAGTCATCTTCTACCCAACAAACAAATCTTCCCTCAAACTTACATTTCCACCATCCTGTCCTATTCAACTCATTCACCTTACCCCATGGGTGTAGCCAGCCTTTCGGATTAGGGGTGTCACAGTACAACTTTCTTTTCTCCAAAATTGTGTCAAGTTAGCAGTCTTTACACTGCTTCAAAGGCTAAATCTGGACCTTTCAGCCCAATTTCTGGGCAGTTTAGCAAAATTTCTGGACCTTTTAGCAAAATTTATGGCCCTTTTAGCAAAATTTCTAAGCCTTTTAGCAAAATATCTGGACATTTTCACCATCTGGAGAGCCAGTTGGGAGTGTTGAACTACCTGGACATCCTCCTACACCCATCCCATTACCCTTGTCCCATCCGCCTATCATCCTCCATCACCCTAACATAATCTATTACAATTCAGATTTTGGGACTCATTCTGAACAGTAATAACACAGACAAATGTGGTCTTTAAGTTTAGGTTGATGAAACATTATTGTACCTGCATAGAAAGATCGACACTTTCAGTTCCAGTGTTTGAAACATTTCCTATATTCCAGGTTAATATGGTGGTGTACATTCCCGTCACAGACCGTTTCATAATATTAGTACTTTGAACTGTAACTCCAGATGTGTTATTGAAATCGGTTATATTCCAGTATTCAGGGTTGGAGATAAGTACATTTGTGTCATTACTAAGTGATGCCTGGCATTCAATCAAGTTCACATCAATGGCAGCAACGTTGTCAGATGAAAAGGCTATGATGTAAAAAAAAAAAAAAAAATTAATATGGTAAGAATGGAGAATATTAAAAACAGAATTCTACAGTATTTCAAATAAGCTTGAGTGCTTATGTAATATTGACAACACTTTGTATGTTTGAGTAATTCGAATTACTGTTAATCGCTTCTCATTTCATTTTTTGTTCACATTTCAATAAAAACATCAGTGATATATTCGTCATTTATGTGCAACTGATTATTCTTTCTTAAACTTAACTCACTCCATTGACACAAACGTAACAAAGGAAAATACAAATGTAATGAAGGAAAATACAAACGTAACGAAGGAAAATACAAATGTAATGAAAATACAAATATAATGAAGGATTATACAAACGTAAGGAAGGAAAATACAAATGTAATGAAGGAAAATACAAACGTAACGAAGGAAAATACAAATGTAATAAAGGAAAATACAAACGTAACGAAGGAAAATACAAATGTAATAAAGGAAAATACAAACGTAACGAAGGAAAATACAAACGTAACGAAGGAAAATACAAACGTAACGAAGGAAAATACAAACGTAATGAAGGAAAATACAAACGTAATGGGAAAAATACAAACGTAACGCGAAGGAAAATACAAACGTAACGGAAGGAAAATACAAACATAACGAAGGAAAATACAAACGTAACGAAGGAAAATACAAACGTAACGGGAAAATACAAACGTAACGAAGGAAAATACAAACGAACGGAAAAATACAAACGTAACGAAGGAAAATACAAACGTAACGAAGGAAAATACAAACGTAACGGCGAAAATACAAACGTAACGAAGGAAAATACAAAATACAAACGTAACGGGAAAATACAAACGAATAAGGAAAATACAAACGTAACGGAAAATACAAACGTAACGAAGGAAAATACAAACGTAACGAAAGAAAAAATACAAATGTAATGAAGGAAAATACAAATGTAACGAAAGAAAATACAAACGTAACGAAGGAAAATACAAACGTAACGAAGGAAAATACAAACGAACGAAGGAAAATACAAACGTAACGAAGGAAAATACAAACGTAAAAATACAAACGTAACGAAGGAAAATACAAACGTAACGGAAAATACAAACGTAACGAAGGAAAATACAAACGTAACGGAAAATACAAGCGTGGCGAAAAAAAATACAAAAATGCGTAACGAAGGAAAATACAAAACGAACGGGAAAATACAAATGTAAGGAAAATACAAAACGAAGGAAAATACAAATGTAACGAAGGAAAATACAAACGTAAATGTAAAGAAGGAAAATACAAACGTAACGAAGGAAAATACAAACGAACGAAGGAAAATACAAATGTAACGTAGGAAAATACAAATGTAAAGAAGGAAAATACAAGCGAAAAAAATACAAACGTAACGAAGGAAAATACAAACGTAATTTAAGGAAAATACAAAAATGTAACAAACGTAACGAAAAAATACAAATGTAAAGAAGGAAAATACAAACGAATGTAAGGAAAATACAAACGTAACGAAGAAAATACAAATGTAATGAAGGAAAATACAAAAATGAAAGGAAAATACAAACGAACGAAGGAAAATACAAACGTAACGAAGGAAAATACAAACGTGAACGAAGGAAAATACAAATGTAACGAAGGAAAATAAACGAACGTAGCGAAAAATACAAATGTAATGAAAATACAAATGTAATGAAGGAAAATACAAACGTAATGAAGGAAAATACAAACGTAACGGCGAAAAAATACAAACGTAACGAAGGAAAATACAAATGTAACGAAAGGAAAATACAAACGTAAAAAATACAAACGTAAATAAAAAATACAAACGTAACGATAAAAAATACAAACGTAACGAAGGAAAATACAAACGTAACGAAAAAAATACAAACGTAACGAAGGAAAATACAAAATACGTAATGAACGAAAAAATACAAACGTAACGAAGGAAAATACAAACGTAATACAAGCGTAACGGAAAATACAAACGTAACGAAGGAAAATACAAACGTAACGAAGGAAAATACAAACGTAACGAAGGAAAATACAAACGTAACGAAGGAAAATACAAAAATGTAGCGAAGGAAAATACAAACGTAACGAAGGAAAATACAAACGCGAAGGAAAATACAAACGTAACGAAGGAAAATACAAACGTAACGAAGGAAAATAAAAACGTAACGAAGGAAAATACAAAAATGTAAGGAAAAAATACAACGTAACGGGAAAATACAAACGAATGAAAAATACAAACGTAACGGAAAATACAAAATGTAACGTAAGGAAAATACAAACGTACGAAGGAAAATACAAACGTAAAAGGAAAATACAAACGAAAGGAAAATACAAACGTAACGAAGGAAAAAATACAAACGTAAGGAAAATACAAAAAATAAAAACGAACGGCGAAAAATACAAACGTAACGGGAAAATACAAACGTAACGAAGGAAAATACAAACGTAACGAAGGAAAAATACAAACGTAACGAAGAAAATACAAAACGTAAAATACAAACGAAGGAAAATACAAACGTAACAAACGTAACGAAAAAACAAACGAAGGGAAAATACAAACGTAATGAAAATACAAACGAAAATACAAACGAAAAGGAAAATACAAATGTAACGAAGAAAATACAAACGTAATGAAGGAAAATACAAATGTAATGAAAGAAAATACAAATGTAATGAAGGAAAATACAAACGAACGAAGGAAATACAAACGTAACGAAGGAAAATACAAACGTAATGAAGGAAAATACAAATGTAATGAAGGAAAATACAAACGTAAGGAAAATACAAATGTAATGAAAAATACAAAACGTAATGAAGGAAAATACAAATGTAATGAAGGAAAATACAAACGTAATGAAGGAAAATACAAATGTAAAAGGAAAATACAAACGTAACGGGAAAATACAAACGTGAATGAAGGAAAATGAAATGTAAGAAGGAAAATACAAACGTAACGGAAAATACAAATGTAATGAAAAAATACAAATGTAATGAAAAAATACAAATATAATGAAGGAAAATACAAATGTAATGAAGGAAAATACAAATGTAATGAAGGAAAATACAAACGTAATGAAGGAAAATACAAAAAATAAGGAAAATACAAACGTAAAGGAAAATACAAATGTAAAGAAAAAATACAAACGTAACGAAGGAAAATACAAACGTAACGAAGGAAAATACAAACGTAACGAAGGAAAATACAAACGTAACGAAGGAAAATACAAACGTAACGAAGGAAAATACAAATGTAACGAAGGAAAATACAAACGTAACGAAGGAAAATACAAACGTAACGAAGGAAAATACAAATATAATGAAGGAAAATACAAATGTAATGAAGGAAAATACAAATGTAATGAAGAAAATACAAACGTAATGAAGGAAAATACAAACGTAATGAAGGAAAATACAAACGTAAGGAAAAAATACAAACGTAACGAAGGAAAATACAAAATGTAACGAAAAAATACAAACGTAACGGAAAATAAAAAAAGCGTACGAAGAAAATACAAACGTAACGAAGGAAAATACAAACGTAACGAAGGAAAATACAAATGTAATGAAGGAAAAAATACAAACGTAACGAAGGAAAATACAAAAAGAAAAAATACAAATGTAAAAAAATACAAACGAACGAAGGAAAAAATACAAACGTAACGAAGGAAAATAAACGTAACAAGAAAATACAAACGTAAACGAAAAAATGCAAACGCGTGGAAGAAAATACAAACGTGGCGAAAAAATACAAACGTAACGAAGGAAAATACAAACGTAACGAAGGAAAATACAAACGTACAAACGAAGGAAAAATACAAACGTAACGGCGAAAATACAAACGTTAAGGAAAATACAAACGTAACGGCGAAAATACAAACGTAACGGCGAAAAAATACAAACGTAACGAAGAAAATACAAACGTAACGGGAAAATACAAACGTAACGAAGGAAAATACAAACGTAACGGCGAAAATACAAACGTAACGGCGAAGGAAAATACAAACGTAACGCGAAGAAAATACAAACGTAACGAAGGAAAATACAAACGTAACGAAGGAAAATACAAACGTAACGAAAAAATACAAACGTAACGAAAAAATACAAACGTAACGAAGGAAAAAGGAAAATACAACGTAACGAAGGAAAATACAAAATGTAAGCGAAGGAAAATACAAACGTAGCGAAGGAAAATACAAACGTAACGAAGGAAAATAAAAGCGTAATTAAGGAAAATACAAACGCGTAAACGAAGGAAAATAAATGTAAAGGAAAATACAAATGTAAAATGAAGGAAAATACAAACGTAATGAAGGAAAATACAAACGTAAGAAAAAATACAAAACGAACGAAGGAAAATACAAATGTAATAAAGGAAAATACAAATGTAACGAAGGAAAATACAAAACGTAATGAAGGAAAATACAAACGTAACGGAAAAAATACAAACGTAATGAAAAAAACAAATGTAATAAAGGAAAATACAAGCGTAAAAAAAATACAAACGTAATGAAGGAAAATACAAACGTAACGAAGGAAAATACAAATGTAATGAAAGAAAATACAAATGTAACGAAGGAAAATACAAATGTAATGAAGGAAAATACAAATGTAACGAAGGAAAATACAAACGTAATGAAAGGAAAATACAAATGTAATGAAGGAAAATACAAATGTAATGAAAGAAAATACAAATGTAACGAGAGGAAAATGCAAACGTGAAAAGGAAAAAATACAAACGTAATGTACAAATGTAACGAAGGAAAATACAAATGTAATGAAGGAAAATACAAATGTAATGAAGAAAAAATACAAACGTAAGCGAAGGAAAATACAAACGTACGTAAAGGAAAATACAAATGTAATAAAGGAAAATACAAACGTAATGAGGAAAATACAAACGTAACGTAAAAATACAAATGTAACGAAGGAAAATACAAACATAACGAAGGAAAATACAAACGAACGAAGGAAAATACAAAACGTAACGAAGGAAAATACAAATGTAATAAAGGAAAATACAAACGTAATACAAATAATGAAGGAAAATACAAATGTAACGAAGGAAAATACAAATGTAACGAAAGAAAATACAAATGTAATGAAGGAAAATACAAATGTAATGAAGGAAAATACAAATGTAACGGAGGAAAATACAAACGTAACGAAGGAAAATACAAATGTAATGAAAATACAAATATAATGAAGGATTATACAAATGTAATGAAGGAAAATACAAATGTAATGAAAGAAAATACAAATGTAACGAAGGAAAATACAAACGTAACGAAGGAAAATACAAATGTAACGAAGGAAAATACAAACGTAACGAAGGAAAATAC
Organism: Chiridota heheva; assembly: GCA_020152595.1. Classification (NCBI taxonomy): domain Eukaryota; kingdom Metazoa; phylum Echinodermata; class Holothuroidea; order Apodida; family Chiridotidae; genus Chiridota; species Chiridota heheva. Next base: position 2,840,702 of record JAIGNY010004575.1, on the reverse strand, counting down.
AAACGTAACGAAGGAAAATACAAATGTAACGAAGGAAAATACAAACGTAACGAAGGAAAATACAAATGTAATGAAAATACAAATATAATGAAGGATTATACAAATGTAATGAAGGAAAATACAAATGTAATGAAAGAAAATACAAACGTAATGAAGGAAAATACAAACGTAACGAAAGAAAATACAAACGTAACGAAGGAAAATACAAACGTAACGAAAGAAAATACAAACGTAACGAAGGTAAATACAAACGTAACGAAGGAAAATACAAACGTAACGAAGGAAAATACAAACGTAACGAAAGAAAATACAAACGTAACGAAGGAAAATACAAACGTAACGAAGGAAAATACAAATGTAATGAAGGAAAATACAAATGTAACGAAGGAAAATACAAACGTAAAGAAGGAAAATACAAATGTAACGAAGGAAAATACAAACGTAACGAAAGAAAATACAAACGTAACGAAGGAAAATACAAACGTAACGAAAGAAAATACAAACGTAACGAAGGAAAATACAAACGTAACGAAGGAAAATGCAAACGTAACGAAAGAAAATACAAACGTAACGAAAGAAAATACAAACGTAACGAAGGAAAATACAAACGTAACGAAGGAAAATACAAACGTAACGAAAGAAAATACAAACGCGTGGAAAAAATACAAACGTAACGAAGGAAAATACAAACGTAAGAAGGAAAATACAAACGTAGAAGGAAAATACAAACGTAACGAAGGAAAATACAAACGTAAGAAGAAAAAATACAAACGTAACGAAGGAAAATACAAACGTAAAAAGAAAATACAAACGTAACGAAGGAAAATACAAACGTGCGAAGAAAATGCAAACGTAACGAAGGAAAATACAAACGTAGCGAAGAAAATACAAACGTAACGAAGGAAAATACAAACGTAACGCGAAGGAAAATGCAAAACGTAACGAAGGAAAATACAAACGTAACGAAGGAAAATACAAATGTAACGAAGGAAAATACAAACGTAACGAAGGAAAATACAAATGTAACGAAGGAAAATACAAACGTAACGAAGGAAAATACAAATGTAACGAAGGAAAATGCAAACGTAACGAAGGAAAATACAAACGTAACGAAGGAAAATGCAAACGTAACGAAGGAAAATACAAACGTAACGAAGGAAAATACAAATGTAACGAAGGAAAATACAAACGTAATGAAGGAAAATACAAACGTAACGAAGGAAAATACAAACGTAACGAAGGAAAATACAAATGTAATAAAGGAAAATACAAATGTAACGAAGGAAAATACAAACGTAATGAAGGAAAATACAAACGTAACGAAGGAAAATACAAACGTAACGAAGGAAAATACAAATGTAATAAAGGAAAATACAAACGTAACGAAGGAAAATACAAACGTAACGAAGGAAAATACAAACGTAACGAAGGAAAATACAAATGTAATGAAAGAAAATACAAATGTAACGAAGGAAAATACAAATGTAATGAAGGAAAATACAAATGTAACGAAGGAAAATACAAACGTAACGAAGGAAAATACAAACGTAACGAAGGAAAATACAAATGTAATGAAAGAAAATACAAATGTAACGAAGGAAAATGCAAACGTAACGAAGGAAAATACAAACGAACGAAGGAAAATACAAATGTAACGAAGGAAAATACAAACGTAATGAAGGAAAATACAAACGTAAAGGAAAATACAAACGTACGAAGGAAAATACAAATGTAATAAAGGAAAATACAAACGTAACGAAGGAAAATACAAACGTAACGCAAGGAAAATACAAATGTAACGAAGGAAAATACAAACATAACGAAGGAAAATACAAACGTAACGAAGGAAAATACAAACGTAAAAAATACAAATGTAATAAAGGAAAATACAAACGTAACAAAGGAAAATACAAATGTAACGAAGGAAAATACAAATGTAACGAAGGAAAATACAAATGTAACGAAAGAAAATACAAATGTAATGAAGGAAAATACAAATGTAACGAAGGAAAATACAAATGTAACGGAGGAAAATACAAAAGTAACAAGGAAAATACAAATGTAATGAAAATACAAATATAATGAAGGATTATACAAATGTAATGAAGGAAAATACAAATGTAATGAAAGAAAATACAAATGTAAGGAAAATACAAATGTAACGGAAAATACAAATGTAACGAAGGAAAATACAAACGTAATGAAGGAAAATACAAATGTAACGAAGGAAAATACAAATGTAACGAAGGAAAATACAAATGTAACGAAGGAAAATACAAATGTAATGAAGAAAAATACAAACGTAATGAAGGAAAATACAAATTGAACGAAGGAAAATACAAATGTAATGAAAATACAAATATAATGAAGGAAAATACAAATGTAATGAAAGAAAATACAAATGTAATGAAGAAAAATACAAATGTAATGAAAATACAAATGTAATGAAGGAAAATACAAATGTAAAGAAAGAAAATACAAAAGTAACAAAGGAAAATACAAATGTAATGAAGGATTATACAAATATAATAAAGGAAAATAGAAATGTAATGAAAGAAAATACAAATGTAATGAAGGAAAATACAAATGTAATGAAAATACAAATATAATGAAGGAAAATACAAACGTAACGAAGGAAAATACAAATTTAACGAAGGAAAATACAAAAGTAACAAAGGAAAATACAAATGTAATGAAAATACAAATATAATGAAGGATTATACAAATGTAATGAAGGAAAATACAAATGTAATGAAAGAAAATACAAATGTAATGAAGAAAAATACAAATGTAAAGAAAATACAAATGTAAAGAAAGAAAATACAAAAGTAACAAAGGAAAATACAAATGTAATGAAGGATTATACAAATATAATAAAGGAAAATACAAATGTAATGAAAGAAAATACAAATGTAATGAAAATACAAATGTAATGAAGGTAAATACAAATGGAATGAAGGAAAACATAAGCTTTTACTGAAACATATTTGGCACGGCAGATTCTTAAGTTCCTTTTCTCATGATAAATCCAAGGCATATTAAGAAACAATGCAATATCCAAGTTCAAACTGGAGAAAGGTAATCACAAGAATTACATCTTTTTAAACTCTTAAAATTCTCAGAAATGCCACACACTTGTTTCATGGCTTCTTAGTAAAGGAAGACATCAGTATACAAACACAGACAGTAAAGTCCACCTAAATGCCATTTCAAATGTTTCCATTGGTTGTTCAATGTACTTTATTACTGTAGTAATATTGCATAATAAGTAGTGCTGTCATGACATGTCGATTTTCGCGATAATTTTTTCCCAAGAAATATGCCTCTTAACACATATATATCACAATACCAAAAACTAATACTCAACTAAAAAATTTTTGTGCAACTAGGCTGGGCTACTATGTAGGTCACAATTCTAACATTACGATATTAAATCTACATTACTGTAAGTCAAGTTTAGTCCATTAAAAATGTGCAAAAATATTGTGAAACGTAAAAAAACTAATTAATAATCGTGCTCCTTCACCCCACACTGGCACGCTCTAATGTAAGTTGGCAAAAAGAACAAAATATTAGCCCACAACATGCCTCTCAGGCTCTCACTTCGATGATTCATGGTCACGTTGGCTAAATTACAAAACACGTGCGTGATGCGTAATAGTCATGCAATCATGTCGTCTGCTAGATCTGCAAATTATTTTTCCTTGCCTTCATCATAAAAGAAGTAACGTTAGTGATATCAACAATTTGTGTCGAAGTCAGTTTTCTTGAAAAGTATCACGATATATCAATATATCGCTTATTTTTCTCCACAATGATCGATACATAATAGAGCCATGTCATGACAGCATTAATGATAAGCACTCTGTTTAGGAGTTATTACATATTACATTGCAGTATATCCCAGTGTATTATAGCTATATTAGTGCAGTATATCCAAAGATCGAAGACAATTTTTTGTTTTACTCAGATTGTAAGATAAATGGACAGACAAATTGGCAAATCACGCTTTTGTAAAGTGCATCATGTTGCAAAGCATTTTATTACTTGCTTAATTAAACAAACATTTTTCCAATTATCTACAAAAAGGCATTCGACTTTACAAAAAAAAGCAATAGATCAGCAACAATGAGATCACTTTTCAACACATTGGTGAAATCTTTGAAGTATAATACTGTACTAAATAACTCCAAAACAGAATAAGATATTAACATGGATTTTATACCAATTGCAGTGAGTAGTTCATCAATTGTCCTACAGGTACATGAAAACTCATTGGAATATTCCTTTAAAAGCACGGAAATCTACAAACTTACTGAAAGTAGTGAGCATGTCAACAATAGAGTAGTTGGCAGGAATTGTAACCTGAAGGGATGCAGCACTGTTCCTTCCTGGTGTGAATCTGGTATTCCCGGAGGTATCCACATTTCCAAAGCCTGCTGAAGAATGACTTGCGGTGAAGACTGGACCTGAATAAACTCCTGTCTCAGTTACACTAAACCAACTACTCGTGTTCACATAGGAAAAATCACCAAAACCATCACCACATTTTGCAAAAACAGTTACGTTCAAAAAATCATCTTCGCTCTCTGGCTGGTACACAATAAAAGGAACATCAATTTCAAGGGTATCACCTACACTCCCACTTGAAACATTGACAAATGTCATTTGAATCTCATCTGAAAAATCAAAAATTGAATCGTCAATGTTCACAGCTAATCCAGGGGTTGCTGTGGCCTGACCAGTGATGTTCATGGATGACGGGAATCTAACAACTACATCACATCCTGCTGAAGACTCGTTATTGAACACCAGTGCTACATTTGCTGACCCAATGTCACCCAAGTAGAAACTGGGATATAATTGATTGTCAATGGTTACTTGAGGAAAGCCAGCACCGGAAGGATCAAATGCAAAAGTTACTCCAGAAAGTATGTCTGCAGAACTGCATCCTAAGAATACAGAGAGGCTTAAAAGATGCAGTACTTTCATCCTGAGTCTTATGGTTTCTACTGAAATGAGCAAAATGAACCAGTCACAGCACTCTGTTTCTCCACGACATATGCAGTAAAACCTACAAGAGAACAAAAATAAAAATATGAATATTAGATCAGGCTGATAGCTATGAAGAATTATCACTATTTTTGTTAACCAGAAACAATTTATAAGTCTAAAAATCTAACGTCTCTCGATTCACATATCCATAGTATTGTTATTCTGCTTCATTTGACTTGCCTAATATTAGTAAAATAAGAAAATATCTTAATCCCCATTCTACAGAACAGATTGTTCATTCTCTTTTACTTCAAAACCAGACAAATCATCTCCAGCGCATACAAAATGCTGCTGCTAGACTGATTTACCCTATCAAAAAAGTCTTTACAAATTATCTCCATTCTTCAAGAACTACATTGGTTACCAATTAGATATAGACACATTTACAAATTGATGCTTATTGTTTTTTATTCACTTAATAAAATGGCCCCTTCTTACATATCAAAATAATTTGCTTAAGCCATTCACCTCTGTACGAATGCTCCATTCTAGTTCAACTCTCCTCTCTCCGTGAGCCCCTGGTCTAAATGTTCCTAGGGCCATACTTCTTTGAGTGACCCCGATCTGAACGTTGCTGGGACCATACCTCTTTGAGTGACCCCAGTCTGAACGTTCCTGGGGCCATACCTCTTTAAGTGACCCAAGTCTGAACGTTCCTGGGGCCATTTCCTTTGAGTGATCCTGGTTTGAACGTTCCTAGGGCCATGATTTTTGAGTGACCCCGGTCTGAATGTTCCTGGGGCCATACCTCTTTTAAGTGACCCTGGTCTGAACGTTCCTGGGGCCATAAAGCTTTTTCAGTTGCTACAAACATTCCTGGGGCCATACCTCTTTGAGTGCCCTGGTCAGAACAATCCTGGGGCCATACCTCTTTGAGTGAGCCCCGGTCTGAACATTCCTGGAGCCATAGGGCTTTTTCAGTTGCTACGCCTTGTATTTGGAACTCACTCCTGAAAGAATTCAATTTTGTACCCAATATATACTTTAAAAAAGTTCTGACGACCCATTAAATAACTCAAGCTTTTTCTTACTCTCTTAATGGCTGTACTCTTTTATTGTGTTGTTGCTTCAATGTTTTATTCTATGTTTTTTTCATTTTTGTATTGTGCCATGAACACCTTATTGGTGGATATGTTTCAGTGCATTATAAATTTATATTATTATTATCATAATAAAAACTATTTTTATCACTTGTTTGTCTTTCTCTTTTTTTGCTGCTCAAAAAACTTTAAACAACAGTTAGAGTATTCTTTGGATAAAATTGGGGGTAATGGGATTGGGAAAGAGATAGCTGTAAAGATGCAAAAATTAGCTTTAATACATATTGATTTGATTGATTTCACTATCTTTTATAAACTTGTGTACAAGTAAATACAACCTAAACCTATTAAAAATATCAAGCAGATACAAATAAATATAAAACAAAAGAATGGCATTGGTAAAATACACATTTAAAAGAATGAAATGACTGCTCTACAAAAGCTTCCTAAGCAAACAAAAATGGCCAAAAGAAAATAAATGCTGGCCAAAATACCAAACTTACTGTAGGCCCTAGGCATAAATAAAGCCTTCTGGCTATTTGCACAGATAATAAATCCGTGGGAATAAGCATTGCTGATGTTTGCACGGATGTAGACAAATCACAGAATCTTTCATTCTGTTTGCCAGTTTTATAATTGTTCATGTCTCTAGTATGAGTTATATTCATCCATGTACAGTAGGTGTAATACTAGTACCAGGGATCATATAAATATGATGGACTTGAAACTTGACCAATAATCTTAAGAGGACAACGAATTAATATTTAAATATGATATTGTCACACACTAATTTTTTTCAGGGTTTGCAACATATCAATGGGTAAAACATTTTTTCCCTCATGTTATGCCACAGTCAGACGGGCGCATGTACATATAGGCCTATCTAATTCATACTTAATCGCACTGAAATCTAAGCAAATTACCAGGACCTAACATTAAATAAATATCGCTTGGGTAACTGCGTGATTTGGAAATGAATATTTGAGCTATCATTCCTGCCAGCAGCTTCTCCACAGGCAAGAAAGTTGCAGTGCCTCCATGTGGCACACCATGGTAACTGGGCACTCCCACCCCAGGTTGAATTTGCAAGGAGAAGCCCCAGAGGTGCAGTGTCATGGCCCATTGGTATGTGGATGCTAGCTATTGTATTGGGCTTAGGCTTTCAAGATGGGCTTGTTTCATGTTAGCTTAGCCTACGTTAGGCCTAACTTTCAATGTTTCATATTTATTTGTTATGTTCCAAATGAGAATCTTGCCTCACAACTTGTTACAGCTCAGACTAGCCTATCAAAACTTACAGTCAGAAATTTGCTCTGCCTAACGTCGTTAACTGCAGATTTTAGGCGTAATGTTACTGTTAAGGGCCTTTGTTTCCCACTTGTCTGTCCATATCTCTCACGTTCTTCCTGCTAATCCAAGGCTAGGCCCTACAGCATGTGCGGCACACTAAATGGTCCGACATTTTAATTGTAACTTGTTAAGACTTTATCATACCTAATAGGCCCTAACCAAACAACAACAGATTGACAGTAACACTAACACTTGAAAAATACCTAACAATCTGATCTATCTGACAATGCATAATCGGCGTGCTGACTGGCTAATGTTGTTATTAATGTTAATTCATTGTCAATCAATTATGTAAATCCCCGTATGGTTGTCAGATTGTTGTAGCAACCCAGGGAACAAAGTTACGTAATTCACGGACACTATCAACTCAAGTGCTTGGATTCGTTGAGGGTATCTGTCAATCATCATAAATCCCGCCCACTTAAACCTCTGTAGTAGTAGTTGCGAGAACTAAAACAGGAAAACTGGATCGGGAGAGTGAAAAATTGATCTACATTTGGCCCAGGATCTACAATTATCGTACGTATCAAATCTAAATTTGAGAAAGGTAGAAAGCTTTGGATTGATTAAATGTTGAACAATTTTTTACTTCAAGTGCGTGATCTAAAATTCAATCTCGCTCGGAGAGTAACGTGCAGAGTAACGTTATGTGTGTATAGGCCTTTAGTAGTAAATAGTAAAATACTAACGTAAGTAGGCCTAGGCCCTAACTTTAGCCTTTAGACTTAGGCCCAGTGCGTAGCATGAAGAGCATACTGGGTGGGATGTTTATCTCACTACTAGTGCTAGTGACAGTGTCATCATAGCACTCATTCTCACAGTCGGAGTCGACGTTACTGTGTACGAGCTCAGTACGGTTTTGCTAAGTTGGATGAAAAACTTTATCATGGGAAATACCTACCTACCTACCTACCTGATGTTTCCTGGACGAAAGGCTAGTAGCCTGAGATTCCAGACCTAGTAGAAGTGTCAAGTTATTTGTGACTCTCGGCCTTGAATTTGAAGCGAAAGCGAAAAGCCTGATTACACCAATGCTTATTCAGCCTGTTCTTAAACGAATTTAGATTGCATGCTTCCACAACCCCCTTTGGTAAATTAATTTGCAAATCCGATTAGAGAAAAAATAATGTCGAACACTGTTGAATGAATGTGATTCAAGAATTTTCCTGTATTTAGAAACTCTTGTACTAGTAGTATTATTACCATGGTATTAAATTTGCAACTCTTGTATTATATATATGTGAGACCATCTTATATACTTTAATTTCAATCATATCACTTCTTGCTTTTCTGTAAGTTAATGTTGGTACAGTCAGATTATTAAGCCAGTGATAATTTGATAAATGCTTGTGTCGCCTCAGCCAGTCAGCGAAAATTAATGGTAGTCATATGTTGGAGACTATTATCTAATGCACAACATATTTGAAGAAAAATAAATTCTGTCCAGTATTTGTTAAAAAATAACAAACAATTGATTTTTCTCCCATTAAATGCAATGCTAACTGACTGTTTGTTTTCCTTTTGAGTGAAGTTTGAGATAGTCATAAAAGCATTGTTACTTCATTGTGCACCACAACATTCCAGGATGTCTGACCTTGATAATAGGCTAATTAACGTAAGTTAGTCCACAGGGAAATAAAATTAGGACTAGGCCTACCATTTCTGTTAATATTTTATATTTGGGGCAAATAGCCTAATCTATTTACAGCCCTTAATAATAATGAACCTCTGGCAAATTTGTTTTGAAGGGTGAAAATACCTTTTCTCCAAAGTGTGCATAAATAAGTTGGCACAAAGACACATTTTAAATATTCTGGAATAGGCAAGTTTAACACTTTATGTAGTTTGATCTTGCCAGGTCGACTTCCAAGTGCATCCATTTCTCAACATATGGGCCTGGCTTCAATCATCCAAAGAAATTCTGTTCTGATTTTCTTACTTTTGTGATTGCAAATTTGAAAAAGGCCATCAGCAATTTTCAGGCCGATCGAAATCTTATCAAGTTTAGTTGGGGTGGGGAGGGGAAATTGCACTTTCAGCTATATTCGGGAAATGCAGAAGGAATTCAAACCAATGGGGTAGAAAATCTAGTACGTGTACTTCTTTTATTCAAGATTTCTAATGAAGATCTGAGAAGTCAAAAAGAGTAGTGCTATAAATACCTGCAATTCACAAGGTGTAATTCTGTCCTGGATTATTTCTGTCCTCGGCCTATGTACGTTCATCAAAATGATCCAAAGCTAGAGCTGTGAACGTTTAGGGATTTTAGTAAACGTGTACACGCCAAAAAAAGGAGTGTGTATTGTTTACACGCTTTAGTACTGTAATTTTCGGAAATACACCAAAATTGCTAAAAAAGTATGTGGCGAAGTAAAAAAATTGTGCAACCAGTATGGCAAAAATACTGACTTCATTGCCCAAATAGATGCTGAGTTTTGCTTTCCAAAATGTAAAATGTTTACTTCTACAGTATAAATCATCATTTTTATGGAAAATATGCATGGAAATTCAGTTCAGAAAGAACAGATAACTCTCTTTCAATGTCATTTAAACTCAACATCTCATAACTTTTTTTTCCCTACTCGCTACGGCTTTTAAAGTTCTACTGTGAATAGACTGTGTTTGTAGTCAGGAGCGGAGCAAGGGTAAAATGTTAGGGGACCAAGCCAAACCAAACCAGGGATGATGTGATAATGTGTTTTATGAGCAGTTTTGACATATTAATGGACAATATTTGGACAAGGGTGCATGGTCATATAAATGGAGATTAGAGAAAAATGTACTCACTAAAAGGTTTTCTTGCGATTGGAAAAATTGAGAAATTTTTAACCCAAAAATTGAAGGAAATTTTGGTAAAATCATTGTACAATTTGGCAACATTTTTGATAATTGATAAAAATTATCGAAAAGCAAAGAAAAATTGCCTCAAAATGATGGGAACTTGTTCAAAAATTACATGAGAATGTAGGAAATATCTCAAAGATTGAAAGTGCTTTCACAAGCATCAAATAAAATTTCCCAAAAATTGATGAAAATTATGAAATGATTGGTGTATACATCATATACCTTTGGGTGTTCATTGTTTTATCCTCTATAGGGATTTATTTATTAAGATGAATTACTTTGTATGATTGTTTATGAGTTGAAGTTATATTTAAGTTTTACAAATTGGTTTTATGGTCGTGGTATTAGAATAATCAAATAATTCTTTAAGTTTATTGAGTTATTTAATGTACATACATTGTAACAATTGAGTGGCATAAGCCTTTGAATATCTATTCTTAGTTTTAGGTTGTTGCATGATTTTCACATGTTGATCATATGCATAGCATGGCTTAGGCTTTATCTGCATACATTTACATACTTGTATACTTTTGTCCAATTGGTAAGTTGAGTTAATCATCAGACCTTAGACATCCAATCACCTTTAAGTGTCACCATGAGTTTGATTTACATATTATAGGTACTTTCCTCCAATCAGATGGTTAGATCTAATCAGGTGTTCAGGTTACCCAATCAGGACACTTGTTTACTTGAAAGGTATTGGAAGGGTGTGTGCTCTATCCACTTTGAATCAGTCAGGCTTGTTTGTATTGTATCCCTTCAAGTCGTGTGTTGTGGTTTCTATTATTTATTACGCATCATCTGTTGTATTTTCCATCCAAAGAACTGTCATTCACCTGTAAAACCATTGGAACTTAAATCAAGCATATTGAGGACTTAATAAACTTACGACCGAAACCTGAAGAATCTTTCTCTGCTGTTTCATTTTTATCTGCTGAGTGAAGTTTGTGTTGACTTTGTTATACTATTAAGCCTAGCATTACAATCCGTGAGATAAGTACAATCTTACAATATGATGTGTTCATTAACTAAAGGGGAGCAAGGGTCAGTAGGATGCATTCCATGTAAAACTTACGCTGAAGGTAAAATTAGGCCTTTGCTTTAATACGCCATGAATAACAGTCAAGCGACCAAACAGCGAGTTACTTCTGTACTGTGACCTGAAAAAGCCAACATAAGTCTTGTTTAGTGTTTTGCTTTTACAATACTTACTGCGGTGACAAAACTTGCTTTTATGCTTAAAATAACATCATTGGCTTACAGTACAACTAATGAATATGCATTAGTTCTTGACAGTATTCTATTTATAACTTATATAAAGTCATTGATACAGGAATACACAAAACTATAGGCCTATTTAGCAAAGAACAACCAAACAAAAAGTATTTCAGCATTGCGCTCTTGCTGCATGCACTCTCAGCCATTCTGCCCCCACATTAATGGCTGACCCCACATTAATGGCTGTCATTGCATTATTAGTCTAATGTAATCTAGCAAAAGTTTAAGTGTGATTGTTTAAAAGTTATTTAGTTGTATAGTACATTCTGCAAGATTTATCTTGTGTGTAGTGTTTGGGTAAGAAATTAGGACAATTGTAGGCCGACTACAAGTTTATACTTTTTTTTCACGCCAGTATGCCAAGAAAAACTTGGGCTATGCCAATACACCGAAAAGAAGTCAATTCGAAGATCTTCAGACCTTAGTGCACAAAATGCACTCTGGAGGGGGAGGGCGGGGAGACCTCTTGTTAAATTTTTGGGGAAAAGAAAGGAAAATAGGCCATTAAATGATCCTGTACCACTTGGATGAAGAGAGATATCAAATGAGCATTACCTCCGTGATTAAATGGAGGAAGAACCTTAATATACATGGATTATGTTTCCTTAGGCTTTATGACAGAGTCAAAAAAAAGAAAACAAGAAAAAAAATCTGAAAATTTGGGAGTTATTTTTTTCTACAGTATGTTAATTCAAGTCTTTTAACTGTGTTATACTATCAATTAGAAATTGGGAGTATTTCATTTTTCAAAATTTTAAGCTCATGTCTTCAAGTTCATGTATTGTTTTTGTGTTTTACCAAACAATGCGTGCTGTTTTCACAAATTTGTACGTACATCTGTATTGTTTTAATTTTTGTTTAATTTTTTGACCATAAATTTATATTAAAACCCTCTATCTTTATAAAGGAGGTAGTGATTTTCTTATGATGTTGAAATTTTTCCAATTGTTTTTCTCTTTTCTTTTCTTTTACAGAATGCCTATGAAGAAAATAAAATTGTGATTTTCATACACAATGGCCACCAGTTTTGAGGTGGAGGTTATCTTTCGTGGGGAGGAATTGTCCCAGCTGCCCCATTGGGCCATCATTGTATGCACCGTCCTAGTCTTTTTCCTGCTACCAATTCTTTTTTCAAAGATTTTCTTTAGGGAAGTTGGGAAGCAAAGGGTAAGATATGATATCAATAATGTGTTTGAAATAACTTGATTAGAATTTTATCATTCTGGACTTACTGGTCTTAAACAGTTTGTGCATCAAAGCTTGATTTCAAAAGAACTGCCTGCAAGGTATTTGTTCTTGGATCTAAAGTGATATGCTCTGTATGGGACCAATTACAGATTGATGTGTTCAACTTTTAACATGCTGCCTTTTCATACCCACTGTCTAGAATCTTTATCACAATACCTCAGTGTTTCAACATACTCCTTGTAGCTGTGGACTCCTGTGTGTTTCACCAGTTAAAGAAGTACACGTGTCAGTTGTCCAACAAGGTCATTTAATATGAAAGAGGATTTTAAAATAAACAGAAAGGTGGGGAACTACTTAAGTAAATTCTTCTGTTATTGAAGTCTTTTAGTTCACACACATTTGACTGACTGTCACTGTGCCAATAAACATCAACAAACCAAACCAAAACCGTTTAGTTCTGTCTCATCTGTGTAGGTTGGTGCTCGTTTTTCTTAACAATTGTTCATGTATTTGAAAGAAAATTAAAGTTATTTTCTGATGCCCAAGGTGTTCAAGAGTTCTCTCTATACTGATATATATATATATATATATATATATATATATATATATATATATATATATATATATATATATATATATATATATATATATATATATATATATATATATATATATATATATATATATATATATATATATATATATATATATATATATATATATATATATATATATATATATATATATATATATATATATATATATATATATATATATATATATATATATATATATATATATATATATATATATACATATATTATATATACATATATATATATATATATATATATATATATATATAATATATATATATATATATATATATATATATATATATATATATATATATATATATATATATATCATATCTTCTGAAGTTATTTTCTGACACCCAAGGTGTTCAAGAGTTCTCTCTTGTATTTGTTTTGTTTAATTTTAGATTCAGACTTATGTGTATGTATATATATATATAATATATATATATATATAAATATATATATATCGTATTTGTTTTGTTTGTTTAATTTTAGGTTCAGACTTCAGAAAAAAAAATATTTGTGACAGAAAACCGGACGGTAACCAAAGAGAGCTGGGATGGAAGGGTAGAAAATGGAGTTTATTATGCTGGAGGGTCCTCCTCTGCTACAGTGGCATATTATCGTAAGATGCAAAAAGAGAAAAAGGCTTATCGGGCAGATGGTTCTTCTGATAAGGTAAGTTTTCATATCTAAGAGGCTTTAGGGTGATGCTGGTGTTTTTGTTGTTCGTTATCATATTTAGAGTTTTAGGGGTCATGGCACAATATTGGTTGCATTCCATTTTGCTTAGGAAATCATGCCAAATGAATTGAAATTTTGTATCATTACAAATTGCTTCAGATATCCTATTTTGCTTACGATATTATCCCAATTTGCTTGGAATATCATCCCATTTTGCTTAGGATATCATCCCAAATTATATAAGATGTCATCACAAATTGCTAAGGATATCATCAGAAATTGCTTAAGATATCACAAAGTGCAAGTTATCTCAATTTACTTAAGATACCATCACAAACTCCTTACAACATCCTCCCACTTTGCTAAAGATATCATCACATATTGCTTGAGATATTATCAGAAATTACTTTAAAAATCTCAAATTGCTTAAGATTTTGCTTTTAAAGATATTAATAATTGCTTTAGATATCACAAATTGCCAAAGATACTATTCCAAATTACTTATGATATCATCTCATTTTGCAGAAGATATCATGACAATTTGCTAAGATATTATTACAGATTGCTGAAGATATTACAACAAATTACTTAAGATATCATCTTACAATTGCTTAAAATATCATTTCAATTTCCTCAATTTTTTGCTTTCTTAAGATATTTAAGATATTCCTAATTGCTTTAAGAAATCAGAAAAATGCCAAAGAATCATCACAAATTGCTTAAGAAAATTGTCTCTATTTGCTTGAGATATCATCACAAATTGCTTAAGAAAATAATTTATATTTGCTTAAGATATCATCACAAATTGCTTCAGAAAATCATCTCTATTTGTTTAAGATATCATCACAAATTGCTTCAGAAAATCATCTCTATTTGCTTATGATATCATCACAAATTGCTTAAGATAATCATCTTTATTTGCTTAAGATATCATTACAAATTGCTTAAGATAATCATCTATATTTGCTTGAGATATCATCACAAATTGCTTAAGATAATCATCTCTATTTGCTTGAGATATCATCACAAATTGCTTAAGATAATCATCTCTATTTGCTTAAGATATCATCACAAATTGCTTAAGATAATCATCTCTATTTGCTTGAGATATCATCACAAATTGCCTAAGAAAATCATTTCTATTTGCTTAATGTGTCATAACAAATTGCTTAAGATAATCATCTCTATTTGCTTGAGATATCATCACAAATTGCTTATAGATAATCATCTCTATTTGCTTAATATATCATCACAAATTGCTTAAAAATCATCTCTTATTTGCTAAAGATATCACAAATTGCTTAAGATAATTATCTCTATTTGCTTAAGATATTATCACAAATTGCTTGAAAATCATCTCTATTTGCTTGAGATATCATCACAAATTGCTTAAGATAACCATCTCTATTTGCTTAAGATATCATCACAAATTTTATAAGAAAATCATTTCTATTTGCTTAGGATATCATCACAATTTGCTGATAATATCATCACAAATTGCTTAAGATATTTTCATAATTGCTTAAGATATCACAAATCGCTTAAAATATCATCTAAATTTGCTTTAAAAGATATCACAATTTTCTTCAGACATTTCAAATTATTTTATAATATATAATCACAAATTGCATAAGATATCTTAACAATTGATACAATTTTTTGAAATAGCCTAGAATACCATCCCAATTTGCTGAAGATATCATCTCAAATTGTTTAAGATATCATCACAAATTGCTTAAGATATCTAAAATTGTAAAGATTTTGCTCAAGATATTTCTAATTACTAAGATTTTGCTTAAGATATTCCTAATTGCTGAAATTTAGCTTAAGATATTCCTAATTGCTAAGATTTTGCTTCAGATATTCTTAATTGCTTTTAGATACTCAGATTGCTTAAGATTTTACTTAGATATTCCTAATTGCTTTTAGATATCCCAAATTGCCAAAGATATAATACCATCCTGCTTTAGAAATCATTTCAAATTATTAAAAGATATTATCACAAACTACAAAAGATATCATCTGATCCTGCTTTAGACGTCATCCCAAATTATTTAAGATATCATCACAAATTGCTCAAGATATCCCATTTTGCTTAGAATATCATCCTAATTTGCTTTAGATATCTCAAATTTCTTAAGATATTCTTACAATTGGTTAAGATATCAGAAAATGCTTTAAATATCATCTTAATTAAAAGATATCACAATTTCTGTAACACATTTCAAATTGTTATATAATATATAAACACAAATTGCATAAAATATCATCACAATTGACACATTGCTTAAAATACCATCCCATTTGCTTAAGATATCATCTCAAATTGTTTAACATATTACAAATTTATCACAGCTATTTGAAATTGCTAAAAAGATTTTGCTTAAGATATTCCTAAGTGCTTAAGATTTTGCTTAAGATATTCCTTATTGCTTTTAGATATTTCAAACTGCTTAGGATTTTGCTTAAAATATCCCATTTGGCTTAAAATTTCATCCCACATTGTTTAAGATATCATCACAAGTTGCTTAAGATATCTCATTTTACTTAATATCTGTCCCAAATTGTTTAAGATAACACAAATTGCTTAAGATATCATCCCATTTTTCTTTAAATATTTTAACTTGTGTAAGATATTATTCCAATGTGCTTAAAATATCATCCCAATTTTTTTAAGATATAATTCCAGAATTCTTTAGGATATTATCACAATTGCTTTCATCAGAAATTGTTTAAGATATAAAAAACTGCTCAAGATATCAGAAAATACTTAAGATATTACAAATTGCTTAAAATGCTACAACTTGCTAAAGATATCGTCAAAAATGATACTTTTGTTCCACAGATTCCATTAATTGCAATTGAGAATGAAGAGGACAACTCTGATTTCATTGATGGGGAGGAGTCAGATAGCAAATGGGAGGGGATTGGCAATGCTGGAATCTTTTTATCTTGACAACGAGCACCAATTCAAAATTAAAACAAACAAGGTCAGTTTGTAGCTCCACCCATAACACAGTGTGTAATGGGTGGAGTTTATCAAATCGTACTTGAGCTCCCATATGTGCCTGTACAATGGTTTGCTTTAAAATGCATCTGCTCCTAGGTTTTAACAGTTTTGCTTTTGAAATTCTGGCTCTAACGAGATTTTTGTATGCTTTTAATATGGTTTGTATTTTGCTAAGAGATATTCTATGTATTTTTTCAACTAAAGCTCCCGAAAGGTTTTACTAAAGTATCAGATTTCATACGTAGTGGTGCTAAACATACAGTAGCTAGCTCTAGACGTTTTGCTCCGCGTATCGTACATAGGTCCTCATGCATTCAGTACATGTGTTTCCTATTAGCACTATGATATATACTACTTTTATTAAACATATCCAAAAGCTGGTATAATATTATTGATTTTTGTAGTAGTACCTTTCATATAAGACCAAAATTATGCGATTTGATGAAAATTTGAGTGTATTTAAACTGATAAATAATGTTATATTGAAGACTTGAAGCTGTGTGAAATTTTTGGGATGTGACTTTGTGTTATTTGCATGCAAAAAGCAATCGATGGTATAGGTACTTGCAGGCACAGAGGAATCTAATATGTGGCCAGAAATAAAGACAATACCTCAAGCTTTCTAATGATACTTGAGTTTTAAGTTTTCGATGATTGTTTCACAGAAAAAAAAACTCATTTTCAAGCATATTGTGGGTAATCTGCTACTGTGTTTTTTTTGTAACTTTCATCACAATCACTTGCAGCCACCTTGGCCCATGGCCTGTTATTTATTCCTGTTTTCATGCAAGTGCCAGAGAATTTATTTATTGATCTACCGAACATTGCAAGTACACTGGTATTGTGTGTGTACCATCATGAATTGTCTTGATCTATGTGTATAATTTGTTTGGTAATGATATTGCTGAGAGGAACTTAACTTTTAATTAAATATAAAAATATTGTTTATTTTATCACATTTTTTTCTTTTCATTTTTCATAAAATTGTATGCATTTTATGCTCATACTTTAAACATTTTGATTAATATTCATAACTAATTAATTCATTAACACTTAATCAGTAGTTAAATGTTTGTATTATTTCAACATTTTAATGGAATTTTACATATTAATTCAACTGGTTTTAATCAAATTAAATGCATCTAGTTTCAAACAATGTCATAGTAAGTAAATAACCCAAAATGTGTTGTGTCACAGCAAGACGGTTAAATAAGCTCTCAACGAAACTGCAATATTAAAAACAACTCTGAAAAGATAATACTATTTGCAAGTGTATAATTCCTTACTTGCTTGATCAACGTAATAGACGAATGACATACATACATGAAATGTACAAGAAAATATAATAAACCAATATTCTAACCCAACTCCTATATCAGGTGTCCTGACTACAAGTGTATCCAAGACTTTTTGTCAATGCCTCTTGCTAAGTTTGACAGCAGAAGTGGGTGGAGTCATAGACTTGATGGTTGAAATTTCCCTATCGCTACTAATGGTTCCATCTTTGTAGTTTCTTTAGGATGCGCTCGCGAATTAATTAATTTATCGGCTTCTCTTGGGACTTTGAAGAGCTTTGGATAATAATAGTACAGTATCTGTACTGCCTCGCTAGGTTAAATTTAAATGCAATTATTCTGTCAGCTTGTGCTATGTAAATCCTTCGTGGAACCGGGTTAGCCAAAACTGGTGCCGTACTGCAGAAAGCCCTGAGGAGAAATGTAAAACAATTTGTCTACTACAGCTTTCATATATTAAAGACACCATAATATTATGTAGTTTTAAGAGTTTTTGTTTAAGAAAAAACAATAACATCAACATCTTTCAAATTAGTTCTGTGCTGACACAGACATCTTAAATGGACATATAAATAGACTCCGCCGTTTCTTTAATAATCAGACACACCCCTAAAACAAAACCACCTACCCAACATGCAACTCATTCACACCCAAATTAATACATTCTTCAATACACATAATTAACTCCTATTTTAATTGCATACAATTCTGGTTATAAACTTGTACTTGTGTGTTAACCTAATTTATTCCCCTACCAAGAACTTACTTGCGTCTGGGAATAAACCTAACTCATTCCCAAACTTCTGTAATTTCTTAAGTGGTCTTGACAATATCTTATCCGAAAAACTCGTCCCTACAATCTTAAAACCACACCACCAACATATACTTGAAATTCACAACGCATATATCACAAAATTAGAATACTAATTTGTTTGTGATGTCATAACTTGACATTCCAGGAGCGTAGATCACAAACCATTATACAAACCCTCTTACTTTACCATTGGACCAGGCATTCATGGCGTCGCCCATTATACTCAAATTTTGTCCCACCCCTCATTTGGTGCCCTAAAATATAGTCATGCATTCTAGGTATACCTATACTCTCAAGTTTTCGATATAAGACAAATCAACAATTTACCTCCTACTTGATGTCATTATCTCTAACCATCTTTCTAGCATTACTTACCCCTTATATCTTATCATGCAAAACCCCATATTTAGATTATACAAAAGTTACTCACGGAATTATGAAAACAGGATGTTTTTGATGCTATGCCTGGGCATTGGACCTTAGGTGCCACCTCAACTCTCAACTTCAAAAAATTACTCTTGCTGAGTTATCTGTCCTCAACGACGCAATTACTTTAAAGTCACTCATTTTCAGTCCTCAATGAAAGAAACAGTAAACTTTGTGTCCTTAATGACATTATATTAATGTGCCCTCTATGACACGAATTGGTTGGCAAACCTCGGCACTACCTCATGACACACAGACACCCCCTTCGCGATTGCGAGATGTTAAGCAACTACCTAACCTGAATAATTTGGTTGAGTACGCCCTACAACCCGACAAAGCCCTTACGTAACAAATATTTTGCTTACCCAATGAAAGTATATAAACTATGCTGAATTGGGTGCTACAAACTTTTATCCTAACATGGGACTAAGTTATTTTTGTACCTCACTTGTGACATGTTGAATTCCAATTAATTTCACATGATTATTGATTAATTTTTTAATTACATGTTTGTTTGTCTTGTTATTTAAATTATACACACATTTGAGCTAGAAACTTACAACTGTCAGCTTAAATATTAATTTTAAGCACACTGAAATAATTTCAGATTTGCACACTTTGACCCAATCAGTGAATTGTCTCACTTTTTGTCAATGTTGATTAATTATTTAGGTCATTAATTCAACGTTCCCTTTGTTTATTATGTCCTTAAATGCTAATTCTATACATGGCTAAACCATTTGCTAAAAACACAGCTTATTTAGTCTCAAAACTGCAGTCAACTCAAATTTAGCAAATTTTACATTAAAACGCATTTGTCGCACTTTTCCTAATTTAGTGTATATTATGATTTGTTTACACTTTACCAATTTAATTAATTCTTTAACGTTGTCATATTTTCAATATTTATTTTTTTAAGTTGGAAGAAAATATTGTACAGAATAATAAAATACTTGATTGCAGTGGTAAAGTAACATGTCCAAATATTTAATATGCTTTTAAAATGCTTGATTCTTAAAATTGACCAAAATTTGGCCAAATCTGGTTGTCATGGAAATGATCATCAACAACTTAGAGGTAAACATGACGATGACGAGTAAACACACAGTTACAATGACGGGGTTGTCAGCTAATATGATAGGCTATCATGAAACGCTTTCGATTGGACGAATTGCATCCATTGGAAGAACATATTTCACAAAGACAGTGATAAGTGCAACAAAGGGGATTTGGGGACTAGAAGGCTCTTAAAACCAACAAGTGAGATGTCTGAACAATGGGACTATTCAATAACTTTCTTTAAACAAATTTTAATTTGGATGGTACTTTAATAACACACATCAAACAAAATTAAGTTTGTTTTAAGTATCATCCTATAGCCAACAAGTGAATGAACACAATTTTCAACACCTCCAATCATACAGTGCTCAATCAATGAGGCAAACATTAACCTCCAACAGTTGCAATCACAATTTAACATTCACACATCCATAGATTGACCAACATCAAGAATTGTCCACTTCTCGGAAAGGAACTCGTTGATAGAAGTGACAAAAACAACATACTGCTACCCTCAATTTCAGCGTTATCTGTCTGCACACCATGAAATCAGCTAATTGGATCTCTAATAAGACTCAACATGGAATCCAGCATATCAGCAAACACACCATCAGGGCCACAATCACCCACAATTGGGATTATTGTACTCTAAGGCCATTACAAAACACATAAAAAGGTTGAAACTGTTGGAATTTTAACATAATGAATAATTGCACCAAAAATGAGTAGACTTCAAGAAAATCTTTATATTACATTTGAAAAGATCAGATATGACAAAAATGAAATTACTTTTAAAATAAAACCAGTCAATTGGTTTTTGCACTGCTATGGGTTGAGCTATAACATCATTGATGTCTTATTTTTTCTCATTTTTATCATTTATCTCACAAGACCTTAATGAATATTGCTTTTTCAAGCAACATAGGACAAAAATCACAATTTTTGTTCAGATTATGGGTTTATTTTTGCAACATAAATCGTTCTTAATGATATTTTATTAATATCAAAAATAAGTAAAAGAACTAAAAACTTTTAATAATGAACATTAACACATTATATCAGAACAGAATCCTAGATAATCAAACTTCTTGATTTAGGATAATCCCAAGACCAAGCAATACTTAAATTATATCATTTAATTCAATAATATTACAAATATTGATCCATTTTTTACAGTGACAAAATTATTGAAGACCTGAATATTCAAGATATACGAGAGAGTAGAGAGCTGGAGGTGGACTTTCAAAATGAGAGATTTTCAGTAAGATTTTTGTTTTATGAATTCTACAATAGTTTTTGTACAATTTTGTTTGCAAACAGTCCTCCACTCCCACACACCCCTCCCTCCACTTTTTTTTTTTTCTTCACCCATGCACCTCTTCTCTCGATCCCAGCTTTCTGAATTTTAGTTCTTGTATTTCTCTCAATCTTCCCGTTTTCTTTCCTTCCTATCTCTGGAATGATCTAATCTCTCAGGCACAATCTGACCCTCGTTGTCGTGGTGCCGTTAAACTCTAATCAAATAAACAAGCAAACATTCCCAACAGTTTCTATATTATCAGTGGTGTTTTGCCTGAAAATATTTTCTGGTTTGTACAAATTTTTGCAAATGTTTCTCATTCTGAATACTAAATAAAGTTTTTCTTGTTAAAGAATTTTTATGTTGCATTTTGTTAATTTTTAAGTGGGAAGTCTTGAGTTGGCAGTTTATGTTTAAACTTCTTTTGTGCTTTTCATTCATTCAGATATTTCTGTTCCTGACTCAAGTGCTTTTGGGAAAGTTTGTGTCTAGCGAAAAAGTGTCAGAAGAGTACGTAACAGAGTTCATGGAGAAATTTACGGAGGTGAGTGCATAATTTTATGATATTGGAAAGTTAACTTGAATGAAATCTATTGTAATTTTAAATACATGTCAAAGATTTTTTTTTTTAAACTATACACTCAGTCACTAATTACTTCTAATTCTACCATTACTATTTTACTACTTTATGTTGAGCAATTACTACCTACTGTATTGATCAATGTATGTAACAATACAGTCACAAAATTCTTTGCAAATGTTTTTATGCTTTTTAATTTTGTACCATGAAAGATTTCTTAATACTATTTATTTCAGTGAAATAATATGTTTCCGTAAAATTGGACAAAGATTTGAAATTGTTCATTTACTGAACTGCGGAAAATGAACAAAAATGGCATTTGGGGAATAAAGGAGATGTACACAACATGCATATCAATATATAAGATTCCCATATTTGAGATTTCATTTCATTTTTCAGCAAGAATTTGCTTCCACAAGAACTTTTTCCACATTGTGACATCCACATCTTATTAGTTTTTTTACAGAATTAAGTTTAAAAATTGAAGCAAAGTGTTTGTTTTAAATGATTTTAGTATTTTATTTTTAATTTGACTCTCTTGAATTTGGTTCCATGAAAAACTTAAGTTATTAGGCATAAATTTTTCTTTAACTGGAATAGAAATAACATTACAAAAGAAAATTAGAAAAATTGTACAAAAGTTCTGCTAAAATGAATAACTTTCCGTTTCAGGAAACTAAAGTTAATGCATGACTCGACAATTTTGCAGGTCACCATGATGTCATCTGGACTTGGCAAAGGGGAAACGGAGGGGGGTGTTTCTTACATGGTGTCAGCATAGTTTTAGTAAAGGGCAATGTGGAAGAAAGTTCTTGTGGAAGCAAATTCTTGCTGAAAAATTAAATTGAATTTCAAATATGGGCATCTAAAAATTGATATGCATGTTGTGTACATCTCCTTTAATCCCCAATTGCCATTTTTGTTCATTTTCGGCAGTTTAGTAAAATAACAATTAAACACTATTGACCTGTAATGTTACTCATGCACAGTAAATATAGATATTGAGTGGATAACTTTTTATAGAACCAATTAATCTCTAAACAATAAATGTAGCTGGTATATAAAATGTGTTCTCATAGCAAGGAGGAAAGTGCATGTGTTCTCATAGCAAGGAGGAATGTGGGGATATCTGCATGATTTTAAGCATATGTACACAATATGTAAATAATTGATAGAAAATATAGATGGAACTTTTATAATCATTTTGAGAATTTTACAGAAGATTCAATATACTGGTGAGATCATGAAAACTTTTCATCCTTTTCAGATTGATGGTTTTGCCTTCAAAATTGAATTAATTCTTTAATTAAGCATTGTTCATTTCCTATAAGAGCCTAGTTTTTGTTTTGCAGGAGGTTCACTCTGTACATATGGCACTGCAAGAAGAAGCCCAGCAACTGGAGAATGAACTCCGTCAAAAATCTGATGGCAAGAAAGATGTTTTAATTATTGAAGAACAACTTGAAGTAAAGCAATCTGAACTACGACGGAAACTGGTTAGTGTCATTTTGCCTTAAAATTTGTAAAAGTTTTGTACCAGTGAGCTGATATTAGGACGATCTGGAATTAAGAAATTAAGTTTAAAGATATACTGAAAAGAAACAACAATTTAAGCTTAATTTGAAGAAATACGACTATAAACAATGAAATTAGCAAAAGAGTTTGATCAAATTCGGTTCAAAAATTCACAATTTGACAGTATCATTAATTATTCGAGCCTTTAATAAACTATGCAAATTTGTGAAATTTTGAGAGAAAAAAAATGGGGAAAGAGACAAACTATAAATTTCCTTATGTTGACTCATTGTTTCTTAATTCTTCACTAAGTCTTTGAATGGGAGCAGTTGAACATGACTAAGAATTTCCATTGTATTTTTCGATCAAAATGTGATTGGTGAAAACAATTTGATGAATTTAAGTGACTGAAATGATCAAAGATTTGCGCTATCTTTTCTCTCATACCTCTTAACTTGCTTATTTTATTTGTGAGAAAAATTTTTCAGTCTCCTGATCATTATTGCATATTTAAAGTGTTATTTATTTAATTGGGATATGTTGAACATGAAGATATCTAGGAGCTTTTATTATAATTCTTTGTTAAATATTATTTATACTATTTGTAAAGTTACTTTGATTAAGTTGATCAAGTTATATTGATCTCTGCTATAGATGTGCCAAGTAATCTCATCAACCAATCAAATATGGATAATCGGTCAAATGTATATAACCTGAGTGAGTCAAAGCACTCTTTTTTTGTTTAAGATCTATGGACAAATAGCAACAATTTGAGCTTAATTTGGAAGAAAATAGGCTATAACCCATGAAAATAGGCTAAACCCATGAAAATAGGCTATAACCCATGAAAATAGACTATAACTCATGAAAATAGGCTATAACCCATGAAAATAGGCTATAACCCATGAAAATAGGCTATAACTTATGAAAATAGACTATAACCCATGAAAATAGGCTATAACCCATGAAAATAGACTATAACCCATGAAAATAGGCTATAACCCATGAAAATAGGCTATAACCCATGAAAATAGGCTATAACCCATGAAAATAGACTATAACCCATGAAAATAGACTATAACCCATGAAAATAGGCTATAACCCATGAAAATAGGCTATAACCCATGAAAATAGGCTATAACCCATGAAAATAGGCTAAACCCATGAAAATAGGCTAAACCCATGAAAATAGGCTATAACCCATGAAAATAGGCTATAACCCATGAAAATAGACTATAACCCATGAAAATAGGCTATAACCCATGAAAATAGGCTAAACCCATGAAAATAGGCTAAACCCATGAAAATAGGCTATAACCCATGAAAATAGGCTATAACCCATGAAAATAGACTATAACCCATGAAAATAGGCTAAACCCATGAAAATAGACTATAACCCATGAAAATAGGCTAAACCCATGAAAATAGACTATAACCCATGAAAATAGGCTATAACCCATGAAAATAGGCTATAACCCATGAAAATAGGCTATAACCCATGAAAATAGACTATAACCCATGAAAATAGGCTAAACCCATGAAAATAGGCTATAACCCATGAAAATAGGCTATAACCCATGAAAATAGGCTAAACCCATGAAAATAGGCTATAACCCATGAAAATAGGCTAAACCCATAAAAATAGACTATAACCCATGAAAATAGGCTATAACCCATGAAAATAGGCTATAGCCCATGAAAATAGGCTATAACCCATGAAAATAGACTATAACCCATGAAAATAGGCTAAACCCATAAAAATAGACTATAACCCATGAAAATAGGCTATAACCCATGAAAATAGGCTATAACCCATGAAAATAGGCTATAACCTGTGAAAATAGGCTATAACCCGTGAATATAGGCTATAACCCGTGAAAATAGGCTATAACCCGTGAAAATAGGCTATAACCCGTGAAAATAGGCTATGACCCGTGAAAATAGGCTATAACCCGTGAAAATAGGCTATAACCCGTGAAAATAGGCTATAACCCGTGAAAATAGGCTATAACCCGTGAAAATTGGCTATAAGCCGTGAAAATAGGCTATAACCAGTGAAAATAGGCTTTAACCCGTAAAAACAGGCTATAACTCGTGAAAATAGGCTATAACCCATCAAAATAGGCTATAACCCATCAAAATAGGCTATAACCTATAAAAAGAACAATTTTAAGGTTCAATAAACATCAGTTAAAAATTGAGCATTTTACAACATTTTGAATTTTCAGGCCTTGTTATGATAAATGATAAAAATGATAAAAGAATGAAATGTGATATTACATCCAGAAAGCATATAAATTTCCTTATTTATTGTTTTTCAATTTTTCATTAACATTAGTTGGATGAGAGCAGTGAAATATGGCCAAGAGAACTTCCATCATTCCATTTATTACAATTTAGCAGAAAACAGAAATTCGAAGAATTACATTCAACATTTTGAGCTGTCTTCTCTTTTATACTTAACAACTCTTGCGTGCAGTAAAAGTGCTTACAACTGTTATTAGGCATAACCTGGAGACTATATGTCTACCTGTTCATTCACCTTTTGATAACTGTGGGACCAAGGCGGGATTAACCCCCATCTGCACAGTCGCAATCATAGGGAGGAGGTTGTTGATACCCGCATCTGCCTTGGTCACTCCTTTCGCACCCACTCCTACCTCCTTTTCTGGCTCTCCTACACCTCTCTGCCCTACTTGCAACACTGATCTCTTGATCAAGCATATCCTCTTAACCTGTCCCTTATACCTGAACTCCAGATCTCTCCTCTCCTCCTCCACTTCCATTTCTGATCTTTTCAAGAACAATTGTTCATCTCATCACCTTCCTCCGCAATAGCAACTTATTCCACCAGATCTAATCCTTACCCACACTCCCCCCTTTTCTATCCTACCATCCTATCCTTCTTCTCCTTTTCTTACCTCTTTTCGCTCCTTTATTATTCATACCATCCTAACTATTGCACCATAGTTTTCTAACACCCTCTTGGCACATTTGACTCTGACTGTCGTGGTGCTGTTATACATCAGCAAGTAGCAACAACATTTAAATAACTATGAAAGTAAAAATTTGTTATTTGTACAGGCTATAAAAATAACTGAATTGCAGACCCACATGAGAGAAGAACTTTTGAAAGAGTCAGGCCTAAATGAAGATGAGGTAAGTACCTTGGTATCTCAGACACCTTCAAGGGCATAGAAAGGGTCACTTTTTGGGTGTGGGGGTTGGGGGTGGTGGGACACAATATTTTACCATCAAAAGTGAAAACAATTGCATTGGTATGGTAATTGTCCAATAAATGTTGCTGCTTATGGGAAATTTTTAATTTGTAGACTTTTTTTTCAATTTTTAGGAAATATTTTGGGAAGTTTTACCAAATTTCCTTTAATTTTAACCATATTTTCCTCCAATTTCATCAACTTTTTCAACTTTACCTCCCAAAATCTTTTACAGCTAAAAGATTAGGTTTATCCAAGTTCCTTCTTACAATAAGATCCTTTCCTTTGAAATATTTATAGATTACTCTCCTTCTACAAACAGCACTATAATAAAGAATTATTGCATAAAGAAAAATTATCTTCCCATAGATAAATTCAGAAGGGAACGCCGCTGTGCTGATAACGTCACTTCCGGTTTTCTATTTTCCTTGTTTGATTGTGAGCAATTACTGATGTTATCAATCACACATGTAGGTTCCTATGTTCTGTCGAGTGAATGTGTGATTAATAACATTGTAGATATCTCGCAATCAACAAGGAAAATTAAAACCCAGAAGTGATGTTGACTTGCCTTCAAAATAAGAAAGAAAGAGACTAGAGTGACATCACAGATTTGCACAATTTCTGCTGAATTTGGTCATAAAGATTATTTTGACAGAACTTTAGAGGATTAAGGGGTCAAGCAACTACATCCAAAGCAAAGAAGTAGAAACGAAATGGTGAAAAAGAATTCAAAAATCTTATTCTGTTAAGGAGATATTCATGATATTTTATGTTTACATTTGTGTAAAACGACTAAAATCAGACTATTTATGACATCACATACTCACTTCTTCAAAGTCTTTGTGCATTCTATTTTATTTTGATATTGTTTAATTTCATTTTTTGTGTTCTGTTTTATATTTATCTTCATCTTATTTAAACATTTTCTCTAAAATACATGAACAGTTGTTAAGACAATGAGGATGCTAGCCTCCAAAAGAAGTCAAATTCTACACCAGCCAAAAGGATTTCTATAAGGTTTTTTATTAAATTTGTTATGTTTTTGATAAATCCAAAACCCAATCTGCAATCTTGGACAAAACTCGTTGGAACACTACTTGAAAAAGTGCCCAGTTTTTTATGTACATTATTTTCTTTATTATTCAACATCCATCATAACTACTGGCACTTTTGTTTAGTGGTTCTTCGTTCTGTATTTATCATTTTTATAAAGTATGTTTTTTTTTTTATTCTTAGGACATTTGTATCATTTGCATAATTTCCTCCTACTTCCCCTCCCCCCATTCAATATTGACCATTTTTAATGTTTTTCTTTCCAAATTGTGTAGGCTAAATAACAGAATATCCAACATTGGAAAGTGGGAGTTCATAATCAACAAAGGCATTAATCACAATGCTAAATATTTAGTTCTCAACTGTTTTGTCCAAGATTTGAGCTATTACTGCCTCCAAATATCACTAGTTCTTTGGTTTCAATAAGTCGGACTTTGATAAGAACAGGCCAACTTGATATGAAACTGAATTTTCTTAGCTTTTTCCGTTTCTTGAAACTTGTCACGAGTTCATTTTTGAATTTTTTTCCCTTTCAAGATTGATGCTTTGACAGAAAAATCGGTGGAATACATGGCAAGCGCTGAGAAAATGATTGGTCAAGAATTAGTCGAACAGAGTAAGGTAAGTACCATGAAAACAGATCTCAATAGTATACCTGAAAAAGGGACTAATAGTATTTTAACCTTTAATTCTTCAAGATACCAGGAAATAGTCAAAAGTAAAAAATTGCCACTGATATCAAATAACATTATTTATTTCTTTAAGATACTAGGAAAATAGTCAAAAGTAAAAAAATTGCCACTGATATCAAATAACGTTATTTAATTCTTTAAGATACTAGGAAATAGTCAAAAGTAAAAAAATTGCCACTGATATCAAATAACATTATTTAATTCTTTAAGATACTAGGGAAATAGTCAAAAGTAAAAAAATTGCCACTGATATCAAATAACGTTATTTAATTCTTTAAGATACTAGGAAAATAGTCAAAAGTAAAAAAATTGCCACTGATATCAAATGATGTTATTTAATTCTTTAAGATACTAGGAAATAGTCAAAAGTAAAAAAATTGCCACTGATATCAAATGACGTTATTTAATTCTTTAAGATACTAGGGAAATAGTCAAGTTAAAAATTGCCACTGATATCAAATAACGTTATTTAATTCTTTAAGATACTAGGAAATAGTCAAAAGTAAAAAAAAAAAAGTTGCCACTGATATCAAATAACATTATTTAATTCTTTAAGATACTAACAAAATAGTTAGAGTAAAAAATTGCCACTGATATCGAATAACGTTATTAAATATTTTTTTTTTCTTCTTTATTTTGTTAATATTTTTAAAATTTATTCATTCATTTGATAAATATTGAATAATTTCATAAAAGTTCAAGCATGTCTCCTCATATGAAACTGATTTTAATGATTGAAAGCATTGGTTCATAATGTGTTGTTAATATTGAGACGATATTGTTATTGATGTAGATTTGGTAATCAAATATTTTGATAATCTTCTTGGTAGTATTGACTTGCTCTGAGGTTGTGGTAAAATGTTTTCCTGAATAAGAGTTTCTTTTTTTTCTTGCAAATTCATGTGATTTTCATTCATTTTTGGTGCAAATGTTTACAATTCTTATTATCACTGCCACTTTTGACCAACTGTTAATGGGCTTTTTCCGTCCCATGAGCGTATGTGTACAAATGTAGATATAGAACTACTGAATTCCAACCAAGTTTTTGTCCAGTATAATTTGAACTTAGCACAGACATTGCTTGGTTGTGTTATTTCTTCCTGCTATCTCCTTATTTAATAATTTTCCTTAACTTGTAATTTTAAGATTTTATCCTGAAAATGGCAGAAAAATTATGATTTCCTCTCTGTAGATCCTACAAGAAAGACTTGCAAAAAGGCAGGCCATTGGAACCCAGTATTGCGCATCCAATGAACGAGAAGACAGGGGAGTTCAACTCAGGGTGAAAGACTTGAATGAAAACTTAAAACAACTTGTTGATGATAAAAAACTTGTCCAGGATCAAATGGAAAGGTGAGAGGAATTTCCAGTGTTTTGATTTTTTAACAGGTAATTGTTTGTGAATCATTAAGTGATTAGAATTGTTTACAAAGAAAATAATTAATATATTGATAGTTGGCTGCATGTATTTAATTATATTTATGAGTTAGTAAAATATTATTTGTATCATTGTTTGTTTTCAACAGCATAATGAAAGATTATAAAGACAGTGTTACAAATATACAGGGAAGATTGCAACAAGGTAAGCTAAATATCAACCCTCCGTGGTCCTAAACAAATTCAATATTGCTTGTGGTTGCATTTTTAGCTTTAACTTTGTTATTGAAACAGCTAATTTTTAACAAATGTTCGATATATGTTATTTGGTGTTGCATTAATTTATTCAGACATTAATTGATCAGGTTACAAAGCTTTGTGAAAAATTGATCTGTTTTGTTGACTATAGCAAAAGAATTGTTGAGAGAAAAAAAATCAGTCAATAAATTTGTCATTGTCAATAATTGATGAATTCTCTTTCATTTATTTCACTGACAAAGAAATATCCATGAATTTTTAGTCAATTAGCAGTTTGCGTGCAATACGTGCCATAGTTTATTTAGTCATTATTGCAAACATTATTTTGCATTTTGTAAAATTTGATTGAAGTACCTAAATGCAGAGGAAAAATTGCTAGTTTTTATGTCTTCGTTACACTTCTCCAGATATGGAACACCAAAGTGCAATATTGGCAGGGAAACTGCAAATGCATCGGCAAAAGAGATTGAATGATTTGGCTGCTAAACACCAAGAGGACAAAGATAATCTTGCATCTGCCATCCCAAAAGTCGTTAGCCCCACTGATGTGGTACTGGTGAGTAGGAAGTTGCCAGATGCCTTTATTAAGACCATTAGTGATATCACTAGATCTTTAGGAATATTGCATTGCTGTGGTAATTCCTTGTGTAGTTCACAGCTGTTGTTAATAAAATCAAACAATTTCATTGTTTTCTTCTGCTGTGGAAAAGGTATTGTATGTGTTCCAGGGGTGAAGAAAATTTTCTTATTCAACTCCCAGTTTAGAAGAAAACAAAATATCAAAAGTTGGGTGACATTTCTACCTTCAAACTCATTGTTAAGTTATTTTGATATAATTTGTATATTATATATTGATATATTTTGCAAGCAAACTCACCATTTTAAAGTAAAGATCTGAACTTATCTCCACTTGTGGACAGAAACAAGTTTCTCCTCTAAACTACTGTTTTTACACACACTACTTGTCTGAATGTACAATGTTTACCATGTTGTTAGTTTGGGTACTTTGCTGAAGAACCTTCAGATAAAACAATCTGTTCAATGAACAAACTACAAAGCTATATCACTCCAGCCTATCTTTGTATATTATTGTTTGTAAAGTTGTTTTGTTATTGTTTGAATTAATTATTTACTTAATTGTTAATCTACGATTAATTATTTATATTATTATTAAGTTATTGCATCATAACTCAACCTCTCTTGCACCATATGACCTTTGTTACTGGCATGGGGATAGGTCTCATCAATTAATCAATCTATCAGTCAATTCATCCATCAATCAATCCATCAGTCAATCAATCCATCCGTCAATCTTCCAATCAATCAATCCATTCATTAGTCAATCAATCAATCCATCAGTCAATAAATACATCAAACAATCAATCTACCAATCAATCCATCCATCAATCTACCAATCAATCAGTCCATTCATTAGTCAATCAATGCATCCATTAGTCAATCAATCAATCCATCAGTCAATCTACCGATCAATCCATCCACCAATCAATCAAGTCCTTTTTAATACTTATTTCCAATCAAGGCACATCATGACCTTCTTGAGCAACAAAGAAGTGAGAGGAACGATCTCATTGATGAGCTTGATTACAGGGAGGCGGAGGAACTGAGCATGCTCAAAAGAGGACTAGATGAAAGATGCAAAGATGAGATCGCAAGCAAGGAGGAATCTTTGGTGGACATTCTTACAGAGGAGACGAGGATGTCACACAAAGAGGCAGAGAAAATCATGAAGAAACACCTTGCCAATGTGGAGGCTATTGAAGGTTGGTTGGGTCAGAAGTCTAAATGAGAGTCTGGATAAGCATGATCTTGTTTATGATGATGATGTTGTTAATGATGGTGATGTTGGCGATGATGCTGCTAATGATGATGATGCTGCTAATGATGATGATGCTGCTA
Organism: Chiridota heheva; assembly: GCA_020152595.1. NCBI lineage: Eukaryota > Metazoa > Echinodermata > Holothuroidea > Apodida > Chiridotidae > Chiridota > Chiridota heheva. Next base: position 2,808,147 of record JAIGNY010004575.1, on the reverse strand, counting down.
ATGATGATGATGCTGCATATGATGATGATGTTGTTTATGATGATGATGATGCTGCTAATGATGATGATGTTGTTTATGATGATGATGTTGTTTATGATGATGATGATGTTGTTTATGATGATGATGATGTTGCTTATGATGATGATGTTGTTTATGATGATGATGATGTTGTTTATGATAATGATGTTGCATATGATGATGGTGTTGTTTATGATGATGATGATGTTGTTTATGATAATGTTGTTGCATATTATGATGGTGTTGTTTATGATGATGATGATGTTGTTTATGATGATGATGATGTTGTTTATGATGATGATGTTGCATATGATGATGATGTTGTTTATGATGATGATGTTGCATATGATGATGTTGTTTATGATGATGATGATGTTGTTTATGATGATGATGATGATGTTGCATATGATGATGTTGTTTATGATGATGATGATGTTGCATATGATGATGTTGTTTATATGATGATAATGATGTTGTTCATGATGATGATGTTGCATATGATGATGTTGTTTATGATGATGATGATGTTGCATATGATAATGTTGTTTATAATGATGATGATGTTGTTTATGATGATGATGATGTTGCATATGATGATGTTGTTTTGATGATGATAATGATGTTGTTCATGATGATGATGATGTTGCATATGATGATGTTGTTTATGATGATGATGATGTTGCATATGATGATGTTGTTTATGATGACGATGATGTTGTTTATGATGATGATGATGATGTTACATATGATGATGTCGTTATGATGATGATGATGTTGTTTATGATGATGATGATGATGATGTTGCATATGATGATGATGTTGTTTATGATGATGATGCTGTTGTTTATGATGATGATGTTACATATGATGATGTCGTTATGATGATGATGATGTTGTTTATGATGATGATGATGATGATGTTGCATATGATGTTGATGTTGTTTATGATGATGATGCTGTTTATGATGATGATGTTGATGATGTTTTATTTATAAAGCACCACTGAAGATTGCCAGATTGAAGTGTGCACTATATAAATTGATGTATTATGATTATGACTATGATTTTGTATATACTGATGATGATGATGTCACATAAAGATGTAGAAAAACTAATAAAGAATCACCATGCAAAGGCAGAGGTTATTGAAGGTGGTTTGGTTGATAGCCATGATGATTATGATAACTTTGAGAAAGTTATGGGTGTGGATGATGTGATAATCAAAAGACGATGGTGGTTTAGAAAATATTTATGATGATGATGATGTTTAAAAATAGTATTAATATACCAGAGACTTATATAATGCCGTACATGGGAAAATCACAAAGCACTGTGCATTTTCGTTTAATTGCCTAAATGTTTAAATGGCTGAATTTTTGTTCGTTTAAACGGACATCCCCTATCCTCCAACCCCATAAAAAAAAATCTGCACTTCAGAAGTTTTGAAGAAAAAAAGAAGGAATATTTTGCCGAACTGGTTCTACCTCTACATTATACACCACATAAGCATCGTGATGGTCCTCCCAAAAATAAGCAAGGAATGTCACAAAACTTGAGATGGGACTTTGTGATAAGTCTTCAAATTACCCGTAAGGCTTAGAAAATAATGATCCATTGTTGAAACGCACTTTAAACAGATGCAGAAATAACATACCAACAATTAAATTTGCCTTGACTTGCAAGCATTTTAGAATGTTTTCAGCACTTATGACTGTGCCATTAATGATTCTCAAAGTGTGCCACTCCGTGACCCTCAACCAGTACAATATATCATAGAAAAAATGTTTCAATCCATTCCTATTCCCAACTGTACTGTATTTGATACAATCCTCTTGGAAATGGCAGTGACCTTTGCAAATGCACACTAAAATCTCGGCAACTTTGAAACATTTTTGTTTGTTTATTTTTTTTTTCGTCCTTTTTTGTGCAATCTATTTGACTTATCAGGTAAACTTTGCATTTATTTGCAGTAAAAAAACAATCAAAGCTATTTTGTCTGGGAATTGCTGGGTCAGTGTTGACTGATTTATGCCTGTTGTTAATTGGGCCTAAGCCTCCACATCAAGTAGGCATAGCTCTTAAAATTTGGCAAATCAATTATAGCCCCATTCATAGCTAATTAGTACAAAATTCAACTCCTGCCTTCCTTTGTTGATCTTATGTAAAGATTGAATTGTAAAAGTCATTGAATGAAAGTTTGTGTGTTTGAATTGTTATTGATTTCAATGGCAAGTGTGAATCAGGAACGTTTTAACTTTTTGGAGGATAAGACTAAACGTTTAATCGAAGGCTCATTTGTTTAAACGTTTACAAGTGTAATCGCCACAGCCGTAATAGATAAATGAGAAATCATAATCAAATAGCAAACTGACTATACAATATACAAAGAGATGCAAGATCTAGACATATGGTTAATGATGATGATGATGTTTGTGATGATGTTTGTGATGATGATGGGAGGATGATAGGGAAGATGATTATTATGGAGGTAATGATGATGATCTGGATGGTGATAATGATGATGATCTGGATGGTGATAATGATGATGATCTGGATGGTGATAATGATGATGATCGGGATGGTGATAATGATGATGATCTGGATGGTAATAATGATGATGATCTGGATGGTGATAATGATGATGATCTGGATGGTGATAATGATGATGATCTGGATGGTAATAATGATGATGATCTGGATGGTGATAATGATGATGATCGGGATGGTGATAATGATGATGATCTGGATGGTGATAATGATGATGATCTGGATGGTGATAATGATGGTGATGGGCTACAATTGTGGCCAAAAGTGTTGGGACAGAATTACTCAAACAATTTAAACAGCATTTTGTCCCACTTCCCCCATCCAATGTTGTGTGCTTTGCAAAAAACATGGTAAAATGTGACTTTTAACATTGAAAATGGGAAGTCTGGATTTGTCCCAAATAATTTTGGCCACAATTTTCTGAGCGTTTGTACAGAGTATATTAAAGCTAATGATGTGACAATGAAGTAATGAGAATTTATACTTTGTAAAGAGCAAGTTCATGACTGTGTTCAGAATGAGGTGTGTATTAAATGAAATACAGCAGAGAGGGGGTATCTAAGGCGATAAATTGCACATAATTTTTCGGTGAGCCCCTGCTTGTGTAGCCGTTGTCAATTTTTAATGTTAAGAACTGAAGACATGTTGACGAGATTGAGCATCACTTTATTAGATATGCCCTAAAATTCTGGCATAAGTGTACCACTTTTGACCACTCCCACCTAGGAAAGGGATGAAATACAGGACTATTACCATTGTAAATTTGGATTGCACTATTTCTGGAAATAATCAGCGCAATTGTGCGATTAATGTAGTGGCACTGCAACATGGAAATTTGATTTATAGGTTTCTCTTTCTTTATTATTTGCCGCAAACCGTAAGATGCGTGTGCACCCACATTGCATAGCATATCCATTGTGAATTAGTGTGTTTTTATATGGAAATGATTTTTAAAGTATCATGTAATGCGTTCTTTCATGGTGTTATTCATTCTAATTCGGAATGTGTGACAAACTTAAAAAAATATGCATATGTCCTAAGAAAATGATCGTAAAGTCATTTAATCACAAATAAGGCAAATTAATTTTAAACCTTGTTTAAGTTCGAAATTACAAAAACAATAGGAAAATTAGGCGCCTCACTTCCTTATTAGCCATTTGATCTTAAAATAGGAAATGTTTCTAGGTGACCCCTCCCCCACCCTAAGAATGTGCATAAATTGATACACAAAACTACCATTTTCAGCACAATTTTATCAATAAAATGCTGATTGACCTCATAGCTTCCGACTCTACATTTTCACTTACCCCACACACTTCTCCCCTCCCCAGCTTGATAAATGATCTAAAAATGTACTTTTCATTACTTTAAAATGTTATTTAACCGATATTGTATGTAAAATTCCATTAAAAAAAATTGTTCTATCAACCACATTCTGCAGTCACACCACTGCCCCCAGCTCAATTTTACACAACCAACAACATGCTACATGTTTCCTCTTTGACTGTTAATTCTTAACCAGTATTTTCCTTATCCTAATATTATCCGTTTTACTCCCATATACTTCGTACAGGCGCTCAGACAACTGTGGGAAAAAGTTTTGGGACAAAATCACATTTTGACCCCCTCCCTCCCCCCTCCCCCTCCCTCACTTTACACACACATTTAACTACTTTTAGCCACAATTGTAGTAGCTCCTTTGATGATGATATTTATACTTTGTTTATGGATTACGTTCAAGTTTATTTCTATTGGGTTTACATAACTATTGGGTTTACATCTCTATTGGGTTTACATCTCTATTGGGTTTACATCTCTATTGGGTTTACATCTCTATTGGGTTTACATCTCTATTGGGTTTACATCTCTATTGGATTTACATCTCCATTGGTAAATTGACAAAAATGCATGTAGTGAAGAATCAAGCTGGGGGTCTAGAAGAGAAAGAACAAGCTATCAAGGGAAATAATTCATCTGGTACATACTATTGTTTTGGTATTTGCCTACCCCAAAACTCATATGATCTTTTTCCAAAAATATGAGGATTAGAAGTGATCAAGTAAAACCAAGCAGAAGATGATTACAATATGTTTTGTTTTGTCAATGTTGCAGAACATCTTCAAAAGGAGAAGCAGTACCAGTCAGTGCTGCTTCAAGAACGTCTTGAGGAACGACGGAAGCAGTTTGAGGAGGAAGAGCAGAAGATCCAGGTGGAGCAGCAACTCTTCGCCGAGCAGCAGGAAAAGATGGTCACTAAAGTCTTGGACTCGCAGAGCAGTCTCGATGACGAGTTAGTGAAAACTTTTAACACCTTTGGCAGAAATAGAAAACTCTTGATGAAGCTTATTTATTGCTGAACTGGCTCTGAGATGTTTTTGTATTGTTTGTATTTACATAAAAATAAACAACGTTTCAAGTGATCACATCAGATGTATGCATATTTATTTATATATTAGGCCTGAGGCTGTTTGTTATTATTAGCCTTGAAATTCCATTTTTTTTTAATGGATTATGTTTAATATACTTGCATGCAGAATTTGTGTATTTTTAGGCTTTTTGATATATTTTAAAACCATCTAGATAATATATGATGCATGTCCAAACATTTGTTAAGCACTTCAAGGTTATCATTTATTGTTTGCCCTAGGTATCACTAGTTCTTTAAACATATATGACACCATTTTGGAGCATGTCCACTATCATCACAAGCTGTTTATTCCTTATTTGATTCAAGTCAATGCCAAAGTGACATCTTCTTGATCTTTTCCTGCCCTACTGTGCTCCCATCAGATATCCTACGTGGACTGTCTTCTATGTGTCTTATATACAAATAATTAAGTCAAAGTTTTCATTTTTGATTTACTGTACGTCATTTTGTTTTCCCTCAGTGCACGGAAGAGGATCATGCTGCAGCATGAGAAGAATACAGCGTCCATGAAGAACTTTCTCCAATTATCAAAAATGAGACATCAAAAACTGTGAGTCTTTGGATATTCATTAGCCATTTATTAGCCATATCATGGTGTAGCCAAGGGCTAAAGTGTTTGCACAACCTCCTCTCCCACCCAAAAAAAGTAAAAAAATATAAAGGCCCAGAATTTAAGACTACAACCTTTTTTTTTGCTCAGTTAAATTCTGCCTCCGAACAAGTGTAAAAACTGATAGTTTGACAAAATTTCTGAAAATATTTTGGCCATCACCAGTTTTCTCCCAAACAATCCCCCTCCCCCTTCCCCCTGCCCCTCTCCTCCTCCCCCACACCAAAAAAAAAAATGATTTGGTAATTTTGATATAAAAATAAGTGAACATTTTGTTACTGGTCTTGTTTTGCATGGGTTCCAAAATGATGGATCAAATTACCTATTCAATTAAAAGCAAAAGAACAGATAGAACTTTAAGTCCCATCTTTTTCTTCAGTTGTTTTCATAATCTTTTGTTCAAATACATATTCATTTGTAAGTATTTTCTGGTGTATAAAGCATTGCTGTTTTCTTTTCATGCAAAACACATGCTCTATTAGTTTGTCATTATATTTATTATAAGAGTTTTAGTTGAACAAACTCCTGAATTCGTTTTCAAGTTTGATCAATTAAATGGGTTTTTCATGTTGTTTAATTCCACAATAAAACTATCATCATTCTTTGAGAAGCACATTTTAGCTGGCAAAGTGTTTTATCATTAAGCATAATCATCTGTGCATTGATCTTTACCAATGAACAGGTTGGAGGCTAAATTGGCAAAGAGAAAAGCTCGTATTGAAGCTCTGAAAGCCCAGCATTCTCGAGAGGCTGAGCAGGAGACGTCGGAGGAAGAGAAAGAAACCCTCCATGAAGACCAGGTGAGTTTGTTGTCATAGTTACTCCCGAAAAAATACTTTATTACGAATAGTCTAATCATGGACAAAAAATTCTGGTAGAAAACCTAGCCCCCTTTGCCCATCTTTGAGATGAAAGGTGGGGAACTCAAAAAGAATTTGCTCTGATTTTGTCAAAACCATTATGCCCATGTATGTGGACACATTTCATTTAAAGCAAGTTTCAAATGTTCAATTGTCCAGTTATTCAGGGCAAAGCAGTTTAAATTTTGAGTAAGCCGTAGATCGATGAACATTTTAACAAGGTTTAGTGTATAATGTAAATTCTAAATTTACACATCACCATCTTTGCGTTTATTGAAGATTCTCAAACTCAATCAACCATAACTTGGAAAACGGTATTTTCAAAATGTATAGACTGTTTAACTGGGAATTTCAGGCTTGTCTTAGCAGATAATTTACATATATTTTTTGTAGCTGTTTAGAGACCTTTAAATGATGACTAATTTTATCTCAATTCTCAGGCAAAGGAACTTGAATCAGAGCAGTTATTATATGAAGAGGAACGGGAGAACTCCATCACTGCTCTTAGGGGTCAACTCGCTGATGAAACGGCAGAGTTTTTGAAAACCCAGGATGGGGAGATGGGTTTGCTCCTGGGTAAACTACAGGTGGGGCAGGCCAGGAGGCAGGGTATCATTCTGAAACAGGACCAAGCCATCAAGGAACTTCAGGTAGGAAGAAGCTCACTTTTAGTCTTTCATTCTACCTCACCCTCCCCCTTTCTCAAACTCTATCATTTCATATATGTTAGCATCTATAGGGTTCTTTCAGTCATCTTAAGGGTTCTCTCTCAATGTTAAGAAAATAAAGATGAACAAATCAATACTTGAAATTCAATTAAAAACATGGTGTTGGCTTCAGATCTCTTTATTTTTGTTGTTATGGTGGTGATGAAAGTGGCGACGATGAAGGTCATATGTAGCCAATGAAGTGTTATTCTCCTGCTGCTGAATATGGTGATTCTACCAGACATGTGATCAGGCGTGGATCTAGCGGGGTGCACACATTACACATACCCTCCACACTTACGTCTTTTTGGTTCCGATGCAATAGCAGCAGGAACCTATGCGATCATGATGGTGTGAGTGTGTATGTATGTGTGTGCATGGGTGCGTGTGTGTGTATTTATGCGATGACCAGCTTGTAAACACGATATCTCAAGAGCGGTACACTGGATTCATGTTATATGTGGTACACAGATAGCCCATGGTCTGTAGATGATGATTGTTTTTTTTATGGTGATGTCATACTTAATAATGAGTAGGCAGGGATTAAAGCTAAAATCTTGAAATGTTCATTTTTTAAGAACCACATGTCTGTTTTGTTTTATATTTGGCGGATTATGATGTTAGCTTGTGTGTACATGTTCACAATGTAAGAATGCTGAATTTCATTAATATGCATAGTGGGCAGGGCTTAATATGATTTTGCTGAAAAGAGCTTGTAAACACAGTATTTCAAGAACAGTAAAGAGTAATGTATTATATGGTACACAGATAGTCCATGGTCTGCAGATATGGCCTAATGTTTGTGGTGGTGATTTCATGCATATTAATAAGTGAAAATTTTAAAAAGTTATAGATAAGCAATTGTATTGGACATGATATTTTTTGTTGATTGTGTACATGCTTATGTTATCAACAGGTGTCAATAATATGCATGGTGGGTGTGGCTTAACGTGAAAGTGCTAAATGATGTAAATACCATAAACGATAAATCAGATTTATGATATATGTAGTACACAGATGGGTTATGGTCCATACGTATGTTCTAATGTTGTGGTAGTGATGTCATGAATGCTAATGAGTAGGTGGGGCTTGCTGACAAATTCTTGAAATAGGATAAATGAGTTATCGTTTTTGCATTATACTTGCTTTGATGATGGTGTTAATTGTTGTGCAAATGCTAATGTTGTCGACTTTTTTATTGATCTGCATTATGAAGAAATATCATGGAATAGATATTTTATTATATGCCATTACAACACAGTTAATACAAATTCTTCAAATCAATCAGCTGGTAAAAAAAAGTATTGGAACCACAAAATCTTTTGGTTCTGGTTTGCTAAAACTTCCCATTCTAATTGAAATTATTATTGATATCTTCATAAGCCTAGAGCTAGAGTGTGAGAAGAATAATGTCTTTGCAAGTTTTGCGCAAAGAATATTAAATCTCATGCACAACGAGTATCAAATCTCATGCACAACGAGTATCAAATCTCATGCACAACGAGTATCAAATCTCATGCACAATGAGTATCAAATCTCATGCACAACGAGTATCAAATCTCATGCACAAGGAATATCAAATCTTATGCAGAACGAGTATCAAATCTCATGCACAACGAGTATCAAATCTCTTGCACAACGAGTATCAAATCTTATGCACAACGAGTATCAAATCTTATGCACAACGAGTATCAAATCTCATGCACAACGAATATCAAATTTCATGCACAACGAGTATCAAATCTCATGCACAACGAGTATCAAATCTCATGCACAAGGAATATCAAATCTCATGCAGAACAAGTATCAAATCTCATGCACAACGAATATCAAATCTTATGCACAACGAGTATTAAATCTCATGCACAACGAGTATCAAATCTCATGCACAAGGAATATCAAATCTTATGCAGAACGAGTATCAAATCTCATGCACAACGAATATCAAATCTTATGCACAACGAATATCAAATCTCATGCACAACGAGTATCAAATCTCTTGCACAACGAGTATCAAATCTTATGCACAACGAGTATCAAATCTTATGCACAACGAGTATCAAATCTCATGCACAACGAGTATCAAATCTCATGCACAACAAGTATCAAATCTCTTGCACAACGAGTATCAAATCTCTTGCACAACGAATATCAAATCTCTTGCACAACGAATATCAATCTCATGCAGAACGAGTATTAAATCTCATGAACAACAAGTATCAAATCTGATGCACAACAGAGCAAAAATTAGTCAGAACTGATGTTCGCATCCCCGAATAATTTGGAAATTTCTGGATGTGATAGGGATGTTTGTCAGGGTGAAATAATGATGATGATAATAATGAAGTTTATAATGATGAGAAGGATGTCTTTTTCTGCGGATTGAAGCTTCTGATAATTGTGAAGGTTATGATGATGATGATGGTTATAATGGTAATGATTGTGTTAAGTTATCATGATGGAAAAATTTGTCATGGTAATGATTGTGATATACTGCTGCTAATAATGTGATGCCTTCGTCAAATACAGTGGTGCTTATGATTTAATTATAGTAATAATGATGATGCTGACAACAAGTTCTAATACTGGTATTGTTTCTCAGGTTCACAAGTATTCTGTATTATTTTACAACAGAACAAACTAGTTGATAATCTTGGAGAGAACGTATCTGAGCGCAAAACAGAGCAGATTATCGAGCGGCACCAGCGAGAGGTTGAACATGTGGAGCAAAAGATGGCAGAGGTTAGGAATCACCAGGCCAAAGTTCTTCAAGAAAAATATGAGACAATGAAGGTTCAAAGAGAAAAGTTAGTTTTAGTTCATTTACAGACTTAACTTACTAAAGATATCTTTGTTTGTGTTTGTCCATGTGACTAATGTGAGGATGTTATTTGTATATTTATCTCATTAATGGTATCTGGATGTGTAGAGGCAACATAAGCTAAAATGCTTTTAATCTATTAAAAACCATAGCAAAAAATTCATTAACATTGTTTAAAATTAACCATATAAACACAACATTTTAAAATCTCAGGCATCAATATGCAGGATGTTTTTGCAAATTTTTGATGTTTTAGCTCATTTTATTCATTTACTAAAATGGAATGAAAATGACTAATTTCCCATCAGAATTAGAGAAAATTGACCATTTTTTAAATTTCAGATGTAAATATGCTAATTTTTGCATTTATGCAAATTAGTAGTCTATGATCATGGTATCTCTCTATTTTCTTATGTTAATCTATTTTGACCATGTCTCAACATATGGAGAAGACAATCGCGTCACTTGAAAAAAATTACACTAAATAAAGAAAATCACAATTTGCATACATTTGTTTAAACTTTTCTCGTTTTATTGTTTTTTATGCATTTAAAAAGGCAGAACATATTTTTGGTAAAAAAGATCATGTTTATTTGCGTATTTAATGCATGGTTCATAGGTCTTTGCACTCGCGAATGACCCTCCATTCTGCTCGGGCCAAAGTACTTTGCCCCGAGCATTAAATACAAATATAGACACTCTGCCTTCAACATTAATCTCTAATCAGACGAACTTATCCATTGACCATTTTAGAACTCTTCTGGCAAAGATGGAAGAAGATAAGGCTGAAAATACACCGTTAGAAAGGAAAGCAACCGCGTAAGTATTTTATTGTCATCTGGATCATCTTTCCTCTCAGAGTACGGTGAAGCGTCTTAATTATCACCAATTGTTCTTGGTTTCTCTTAGGTGGCACAGATGATTTACTTTTTTTGCCATCTGTAAATTTGATCATGGACTGATAATGAATGTATTGGTTGAACAGCGCAGAAATGTCCATTCCAAGATGGTCAAATTATTTGAAAAAAATTGACATGCATGGGAAATGTATTGATCCAAGTTGCCTTATAAATTTAATTGCAAGACAGGCTGCTTACGATTAAAAGGACAAAAGGTATGCCCTTAGACACAACAATCCCGGTGGGTCTGCAATCAGTGAGTTCACAACTGATTATCAAAAGCCTTGGCTGTCTTGATATAATGTCCAGCACTGGATGCTTTCGGGACGTTAAACATTGCTATGCTATGCTAATAAGTTTTACATACAAAAACCCAGAAAGAAACCACTAGGTGATAGGGTATTTTTAGTCACAGGACCTTACGTATGGAACAGGTTTGCTCCCAGATTGAATGAGAGGTCTTAAAGAATTTTTTTAAGAATTTAAAGTCCCACCTGTTCTGTAATCTGTTCATTACATACAGATATTTTTGTTACTTTTAATTAATTTCTCTTAAGCACCGCTGATTACCTTTTGTAGAAGTGAGCATTCTATTAATATAGCAAATAACAATAATGAAATTGTTCTGGAATATTTAAATAGTTGGTTATGTAATATGTATTAAGTGGGTACACTCATTCATGATGAAGACATTCTGAATGAAAGTATACAAGTTTAGAAATTGTCTGATTAGAATTAGAATCACATTTATTTTGAAATTGACATAAAATAATTGACTGCACATTAATGTACTAAAGTTTACTCATCACATACTAATATTGTTTTGCTATCTTTCTGTTGTTTTGTTTTATTCAGTTATAAATGATTTGTATTTAAAAAGTATGCACAGCCACTCGTGATAAAGACATTTTAAATGAAAGCCTAGAATTTGAAAACATTGTTTGATTTGAATTAGAATCAAATTAACATTAAAGGAGAAATAATGTACCCATCACATACTAATGTTGTTTTGCTGTATTTCTGTTGTTTTGCACTATTTGTTTGACACAATCTACTAACAGCACCAGCAGACAACGAGCCAACAAGTTAAAAAGGTACAGTTTGAATCCTTCCACTGCTTTATTAAATGCACCTTTTCAGTATACCGACATTGAATATGACAAAAGGGAGTTTACCCATTGATACCATGATAATGCAGAAGTTCCAATATGATTAAGACTTAAATTTAACTTAAGAAAGTAAGCTTTTCATTTAATTTTCAGATTGTTTTTTACCAATGTTTGTAAGTTCTAATAATTTAATTTTAAATTCAGTAGTCAAGAATGTTCATCTTACGTCATAGAGAACAGAAGAAACAAAGTGATAAGAAAAGTGTTTACAATATCTATTCCATGTAATATCATAGCTCTAATATAAGTGAGATCATAACATCAACTTAAAAGTCTTTCATTTAGATATTTTTTGACCTGTTATGAAAGAATTTTGAGGAAGAAGTATTTTCTATAAGTAGGAAAGTAATATTCATTTCAATGAGATAGTATTTGGTATCTGTGAGGTTGCTCTTGTAGAATAAACTTTTTACACCAGAAATTTTCAAGAACAAAAATTGTTACACTTTTTAAAGTTGATATCACTTGAAGAGCTTGAACAGAATATTATATTGAAGGTTGCTCTGAGTTGTCTGTTCTCCTGTAATTGGTTAATTATGAAACACCCTCTCTTGAACATTAGCATCTGTAATTTTGATGGCTCTGCTCAATTCTTTTTTCAAATAAAACTAAAATATCAAAACCTTTTAAATGATTATTATGGAAGTCTCAATACCTCAGCATGATGATCTCAGGTTTAGGTTTATCTTTCTATTTCCTACTATTCTCTCATGCAATTCTCTGCCTTTAAAAAACCAATAAAAAAGAGTCAATGATGCCTCTGCAATAATAAATCAGCACCAACAGCACTGTTAAACTCTCTCTAACAAACTTACCTGTCTCTTCTGATAGCCTTACTTTCCTTGATAACCCTCTGAAATATATATCTTTGACTGTGGAAAGTACCTTTAATCAACCAACCAACCAGATTTCAGTTAGTTTAGACAAGATATGAAACACACTGCCATACATAAGCTCACTGCAAATTTTAAAGGATAATTGTAACAGTTAGACGTGTCTACCTTGTATAGAAAATAACAATTCAAACAAAATGGTGAAGAAACTGCACTGAAGTTATATTTTTTCAGGTGCAACAAATTTATTTTAAAATGACTGGTGTAAAAAGTTACTAAAAAAAAGTGACATTAAACTTCCTTGTTTTCAAAATTATTGCCGTCTCTGGGTTAGGAAATAAGCCACACCCACCGTAGCAACGCAGTAAATAGGTGGGACAAACACCTCAATCTGCAATCATGCATGACTAATGCATTGACATTTAGATGTTCATGTGGCAAAAATTATGTTTTCTAACAGTTGTCGGTAACGGGAATCAGACTTACAAAGCCCGCAGCAGGCTTGTAAGCGCAATTTTTGTTCACTATCTTGTCATCACTCAAGTCTTATGTGTGCAGAAATTTGTTTTGTGAAGTATATTGCATTGACTGCATGAGCACGCGCCGCTTGCACCAGTACCGCGTAGGACTTTTGCCCCACATGGTTACTCAGATTTTGTTGCTGGGCAAATTCATGCGGTGGTTGATTGAAAAAACTGTTAATCAAAACCTAAATTATTAGGTTAATTGTGAATGTGTTTGATTGAAAAAAATGTATTCAACATGTTTTACTAATTAAGATATTCTTTCAAAATGTATTGAGATGACATTTCAGGTTTTGCTATCAATCCCCCTTTCTTTCCCTCCCATCAGAAATATGTTACAAATCATATTGTAATCTACTTTACCATATTTTGATGATTTCACCCTCATCAGAAACGCTTTACAAATCCTGAGTGCGATCTATGAGGACAACAAGCAGGAGCAGTTGTTGAAGCAGCTGGAGCAAGAGATGAAGTCCGAGATGCTACAACAGAGGAATGAACTGGACCAGCAGCTGCAGGAAGCCATGAGCAAAGAACTTGAGGTACGGTGGACCTGAGGCTAGTAGGTTGAGGAACCTTAGTGCAGATTTTGTGTTGTGGTGCAGATTTTTTTCATTCAATCTGTGTGTGTTCTTTGTATATACATCTGCTAGGTTTTGCACCATTTTCGCAGTGCAAGTGTCTTTTTTAGTAAAAAAAAGATTACTTACAATTTTTAACTTTTTAGTAAAAAAATGGACATCTTTCATTCTGCAGGTATCAAAATTGTATAATTTCATACTGCAGTTACCAAAAGAATCTGTCGTACTGCAGGTATATTTTTCGGTTTGGTGGACTGCACATCCTACCAGTTTTAGTATAAAGTGCCCCCCCCCCCCCTCCACCCTCCTAAAGGTACTTGGAGGGTTTGTGGAAAGGTAGGATCCTCAACTACTGGTTTCTAGTTTGTTAATGATACTCTTTTCATTTGTATTCTGTTTAATCAACCCTTAATATTTTGATACTGATACAGTTTGGAAATGGCAATCCAATCTGTAAAACTTTTTGGAACCTGTTGGTATTTAATAGAGTTTCAATTATATTTTTTTGAATCATGATTTGAAGTTAAGAAATAAATGTAAGTATGAAAGATGAAAGCATTTTGGTACCCCTTAGGGTGAAACCCTTTCCCTTCAATGTACAGGTAACTTATTAGTGTTAAACCACTGGCATCAACATAAAGTATTCACTTCTGCTGTTTATGAAGTTAAGCGTAATTCTCAAAACAAACGTTTTATTTTGTTTTGATAGGAGCGTGAAAAAGACTTTCTGGGAGATTTAGCTGCCATCGGTAAACTAAAGAAAGAGGAACTGAACAGTATGGTTTCTTCAGCCGTAGAAGGTAAGGATCACCTCAGCTCATGACCGTCATCAATTTCTTCTTTCCGCTTTCTTGTGTAGCAATACGCGGTATGGGGAGGCACTACTCTTTATAGTATCAAGCTTTTATAGGGCAAAATACTCCTTCACTTTAAATACAGTAGAGCAATCCTGGATAGCATCCACTCTTGGAATATTTGTCACTTGTAATAATCCTGCATTACCTTACCTCGCTGCTTTATGCCAAGTGGCACATAAGGCCTCCACACAATGTTTCCACTCAGTCCTACAGGCTGCAGCAATCTTGGTTTAAGGCACATAAGGCCTCCACACAATGTTTCCATTGTCCTGCAGGCTGCAGCAATCTTGGTTTATGGCACATAAGGCCTCCACACAATGTTGCTACTACTCAGTCCTGCAGGCTGCATCTTGTTTATGGCATATAAGGCCTACTGTTGCTACTCAGTCCTGCAGGCTGCAGCAATCTTGGTTTATGGCATATAAGGCCTCCACACAATGTTGCTACTACTCAGTCCTGCAGGCTGCAGCAATCTTGGTTTATGGCATATAAGGCCTCCACACAATGTTTCTACCACTCAGTCCTGCAGGCTGCAGCAATCTTGGTTTATGGCACATAAGGCCTCCACACAATGTTTCCACTCAGTCCTGCAGGCTGCAGCAATCTTGGTTTATGGCACATAAGGCCTCCACACAATGTTTCTACTACTCAGTCCTGCAGGCTGCAGCAATCTTGGTTTATGGCACATAAGGCCTCCACACAATGTTTTCACTCAGTCCTGCAGGCTGCAGCAATCTTGGTTTATGGCACATAAGGCCTCCACACAATGTTTTCACTCAGTCCTGCAGGCTGCAGCAATCTTGGTTTATGGTACATAAGGCCTCCACACAATGTTTCAGTCCTGCAGGCTGCAGCAATCTTGGTTTATGGCACATCCTCCACAATCAGTCCTGCAGGCTGCAGCAATCTTGGTTTATGGCAAATAAGGCCTCCAGTCCTGCAGGCACAATGTTTCCACTCAGTCCTGCAGGCTGCAGCAATCTTGGTTTATGGCACATAAGGCCTGCAGGCTGCAGCAATCTTGGTTTATGGCACATAAGGCCTCCACACAATGTTTTCACTCAGTCCTGCAGGCTGCAGCAATCTTGGTTTATGTTTCCCTCCACACAATGTTTTCACTCAGTCCTGCAGGCTGCAGCAATCTTGGTCCACAATGTTTTCACTCAGTCCTGCAGGCTGCAGCAATCTTGCAGCAATCTTGGTTTATGGCACATAAGGCCTCCACACAATGTTTCCACTCAGTCCTGCAGGCTGCAGCAATCTTGGTTTATGCATTAAGGCCTTGTTTCCACTCAGTCCTGCAGGCTGCAGCAATCTTGGTTTCATTCCATGTTTTCCACCCTACCTTCTTTCCTTTTCAATGGTTCTTCTCTAAGTCGTTTTGGGTCTCCTTCTATGTTTTCCATCAGGTGCCCATGTTAGAGCTGTCACACAGTCATTGTTTTGTTTGTGCCTTAATATGTGACCAATGAATTTCTATTTCCTTTGTCTGACATCATTGCTGAGGAGTTGGATATCAGCCCTTTGTTATACTTCCTTGTTGAAATTTTCTGTTGCCATCTTATGTTAATCATTCTTCGTAGGCATTTGTGTTAGAAAATGTCAATATGTTTTTCGTCACCTTTATTCATTTTCCAGGTTTCGCTTCCGTACAGGAGAACAGGCTTTAATAGGGTTTTGTACAGCTTATAATCTTTGTATTATTGCTAATACTGCTTGAGCTCCATACTTTTTTGAGTCTCACGAATGTACTTCTTGCTTTCTATAATCTATTGTTCGTATCACTTGATCCTCCTCCCTCTTTGGCCACTGTAGCACCCAGGTAGATGAAGTTTTCTACATTGTCAACAATGTCTCCATTTACTGTAATGTTGTTCTTGCTTCTTGTATTGAATTTCATGATCTTGCACTTCTGTGTGTTAAATTTTAATCCGGTTCTATTAACCTCTTCTGCTAGCCTATTGGTCTTTGTTTGCATATGCTGTTTGGTGGAGGATAGGAGAGCAATGTCGTCTGCAAAGTCTAGGTTGTCAAGTTTGGATGTCATAGAATTCCTGTCTCACCATTCTGCATTGCTCTCCTCATCACCCAGTCTATGACAAGTAGGAACAGGAAACCTGACATTGGGCAGCCTTGTTTCCCACCAGTGGTAACTGGGAACCAGTTTGTTGTGTCATTGATCAATTACAGCACAGTTGAAACTGTCGTACATGGCTGTCACAATGCTGTCCAATTTGTTGGGTATTCCGTACTGCTTTATTATTATCCGTATGGATTCTCTATGAACTGAGTCAAATGCCATTTCAAAGTCTATGAAGTGTACGTACAGTGGAGGTTGCTATTCGTTGACCTGTTCAATGATGTTTCTCAGTATGAAGATTTGTTCATTAGTACCTTTACCTTTTCTGAACGCTGCTCGTTCCTTTTTCAGTTTGTTATCTGTTCCTCCACTAATCCAGCTGATGATGATTCTTCCTAATCCTGCATAGCCTTAAGTAACTGCAGACCATGCCACATGTTAGGCACATCTAGGGTAAAGGATAAATTAAGTTCTGAAGCTCGCTCATCTTATATAACAAAGGACAATTCACCCTATCCTGTAGCTGGTAGACAAACCACACCCGCTCCATGTGTCTGCCAAGGGTTGGGCTCTATCCTGTGGTGAGCAGACAGGTTAGCCCCTCCCCACCCTACCTTCTGAAGGATGTATTCTGTGCTGGGCTGGCAGACTGCACCTCCGGATTTCCCCTCTGTGGGATAAGCGTTAAAAGTAATGGATAAAAGTGTAATTTATTGATGTGTAATGGACACAGCATAGGCAATTTCTTCATGTAAAGCTGACCATGGTTTTGCAGTACAAAGCTGTCATAGAATTTTGTAGTTTTATTCAATTTTGGGCGAAGTAGAAGGAGAAAATTTTGCTTTTGTTTTTCAGTGATTTACTGAATAAATTTCCACCTTTTCCTTTCCACCTTTTTCTTGAATAATTTGTCCTGGATTGCAGAATGATATGGTCAGTGGTTGTATTGATAAAACTATTCAGTTAAAGGTCTATGGATATGTACATAAGTAAATTGTTTTCAAATATATCAAATCCATAAGATAGCATCAGAAACTTTTATCAAAATTAATGAGAAATTATTCATTTTACAACTTTGCGATTCCAGGCCTATTTGTTCAAATGTTTTATGCAAATTTGTGAGCTCTGAATTTCTTTCCAACTCCCCCTACAATACTTGAAATATCAACTGGTGGTTTGATAAAAGGCTGTTACAATTTTAACGATAACCTCAGTCAGTGTCTTAATAAATTTATAAATGACTGGATGCTAGAAAAGGAGAGTTAAGAAATTATCTTCATGTTTTTTGTTTTCATTCATAACAAATTTTGCATATTAAAAGAATAATCAAGCATTAACAAATCATAACTTATCAACTGAAAATGTTAATTTTTTTAATTTAAAGACTTGTATTTGAACATTGAAAAGCCTATGCATGGTGGGTAAAACCTGGAAAATGACACTTCTAAAGTGTCACTTCCTTGGGAATGACACTTCTAAAGTGTCACTTTCTGTAAAATGACACTTCTAGTGTCACATCCCTGGGAAATGACACTTCTAAAGTCACTTTTCTGGGAAATGACACTTCTGAAGTGTCACTTCCCTATAAGATGACACTTCTAGTGTCACTTTTCTGGGAAATGACACTTCTAAAGTGTCACTTCCCTGTTTAAAGTAATTTAAGTTGTATGTGTCCATAGACTTTTAACATGACATCACAAGCAATTCTTGAAACTAATGTACAAATTAGCTTTTAGTAAATTTGTAATCCAAGTGTGTTATTTGCTGTGACCTTGTAGTTTCTACTTTTTATTTGAAAACTGTATTCTGAATTTCCTTCTTCCTAATGATTATGATGTACGTATCATGTGTTATATTTAAAGCATATGGATAGAGGCAATGTAGGTAAAAATATGTCAAAAGCATTTAGCCAGGAACAAATTCAAGATCAGATCAAATTTGTATACCTTTTCGAAATTTCAGTTCTTGATATGTTTGTGATATATAAACAAGCAAACCTTTCTGTTTTCTCATGTAAATCGATTTTATTTAATCCATTATCATCATTTTATTTCCCCTTCTTTCCTCTGACCTGATCTTCAGTTAGATTTGTCCCCATTAATTAATTGCAATGAAGAATTGTCCCCATTAATTAATTAATTAACCTTTCCAGGTTTCCAAATGGCCACGCCCACCATAGCAATGCGGTAACTATGTGGGGCAAACAAACCTCAAATCCTCAATCGTGCATTACCAATGCGGTAACTATGTGGGCAAACAAACCTCAAATCCTCAATCGTGCATTACCAATGCGGTAACTATGTGGGCAAACAAACCTCAAATCCTCAATCGTGCGTTACCAATGCGGTAACTATGTGGGGCAAACAAACCTCAAATCCTCAATCGTGCATTACCAATGCGGTAACTATGTGGGGCAAACAAACCTCAAATCCTCAATCGTGCATTACCAATGCGGTAACTATGTGGGGCAAACAAACCTCAAATCCTCAATCGTGCATTACCAATGCGGTGACATTAATGTTTGCGGGGCCTGCCAAAGGTTTGATTCATTTATGGCGCTTTTCTAGATCTTTAAGTTTTTAGCAAATAGGATGAACAAAATTCAGGTTGCTAACTGTTCTGGGTAAAAGCAATCAGATTTACAAAGCCCGCAGAGGGTCCCGTAAGCGCAATTTTTGTTCACCATTTTGCCATCACTCAGTCTGTGTGTGCAGAAATTTGCTTTGTACAGTAAGTTGCATTGGCTACATAAGCGCGCGCTAGCTAGCTGTACTGTACCAGTACAGCGTAGGATGTCTGCCCCACTTAGTGATGCAGATTTTGTTGTTAGGAAAATTCGTGTGGTGATTGGTTCAAACAAGCTGTCAATCATTAAACCCAGAAACATGCCGAAAAGTTTCTCTTTAAGCCTTCCCGCACCTGACACCTGAGTTAATCTAGAAAACTCAGGTATGACAATTACCAACCCGCCTTCCTGTTCAGTGTATTGTTTCCACTCCAAACAATGATTGTTTATCTGCCATTCCCATGCACACCACAGCCAAGTAGCCTAAGGTTATTTGTGTGTATAAGTTTACAGAAAGCCAGAGCTGAATAATCAACACACTTTATTGAAATTACTCATCCGTGTTAGGTGTCTTTGTGGGAGAGGTTCATTTTTAAACTGGTGATAAAAATTGCTGTGTATTATAATACCTGAGGTAATAATGTGCATTAACTGTGAATGATTGATGGACCATTTCTCCTAAGGAAAGATATTGCTTCATGAAGGTTAATTGTAATAAAGATAGACTTAGTTATAACACACTTCCAAAACCTGTAATGATATACTGTATAAGTCAATGATTATTGTAACATACACTATTTTCTTGAATCTTGTATCATTATGATATGATTGATTCAAGAAAATATGTGAGTTTATGATGTCACCACCCAAGTAATGCTCCATATTGTAATGTAAATCTATTCTTTTTAATCATTTGCATAATTGCAAGGTATGCAGCTGATGCAGGTGACAAGGATTTTTTTGAAATTTGACCGTTCAAATCTGAATTCTTTGCACAAAATTTAAAAAAATGCACATGGTTTACCTCCATGTGCATTGCTAATTTTGCATGACTGAAGATCTTCAAATTTGATCAGAAATATCTCAGAAACTTAGGGTCTAAATTTTGTGCACTTATTGAAATAGATGGCAACATGGGCAAGAAGATTAGTATACCCAAAATTACTGATAATGTTTCCCAGACTCAATTTCATTTCATTTTATATATATAGCTTTGGTAATATTTCCTTCCTTGTGGCTTCAAAATGTATAGAAATGTGAGTGCTTTTAAAATGTGGCATAAATCTCTGAAGTGGCCTGAAGCTTGTGCTTCTCTGGTTTGCAGTGTTAAATGCTATACTTATTCATTCATTTAACAATCCAGAGAATTCCAATTCATGGTTAAATGTTACAAAATTTCTCCCAAACCACCATAAAATAGAATATAGAAATGAGGCTGAAAGAAGAATTTGCATAGCTTTTCAGAAGATGGATGCAAAATATTGTTCTGAAAACTATTGAGAATTTATTTTCATATGGTTTTATCTTATGTCCTGTGTGTTTGAAATATTCTAAAGTATTCAGTGTTGGTTCAGATACATGTGACTGATACTTTTGCTAATCCTGTAATTCTGCGACCATGTTTCATTTTGACTGTTTATTCCGACCTTTTTACAGATGGAGGCGGCGATGAAGCAGATGCTAAACAACTAAAGAAAGATTTAAACAAAAGAATAAAAACTGCAAAACAGCGACAGGAATATGAGCGATACGGAGAGGATGAGACTGACAAACCAAGCGAAAGAGTCCGCAAGAAAAAAGGCAAAAAGAAGAAATGAATATCCCAGTGTGACCAATTTTATCCACTCAGTTAACCTGGTTTATTAAAGAACACAACTTTCCTTGAAACATTTCTGTCTGATGTGTAAAACACTTACTAACTGATTGGGTTAGGCCACATGTGGAGTGTATTGGGTTAGGCCACATGTGGAGTGTATTGGGTTAGGCCACATGTGGAGTGTATTGGGCTAGGCCACATGTGGAGTGAATTGGGTTAGGCCACATGTGGAGTGTATTGGGTTAGGCCACATGTGGAGCGTATTAGGTCCGGCCACATGTGGAGTGTATTGGGTTAGGCCACATGTGGAGTGTATTGGGTTAGGCCACATGTGGAGTGTATTGGGTTGGGCCACATGTGGAGTGTATTGGGTTAGGCCACATGTGGAGTGTATTGGGTTAGGCCACATAAGGAGTGTATTGGGTTAGGCCACATGTGGAGTGTATTGGGTTAGGCCACATGTGGAGTGTATTGGGTTAGGCCACATGTGGAGTGTATTGGGTTAGGCCACATGTACGTGGAGTGTATTGGGTTAGGCCACATGTGGAGCATATTGGGTTAGGCCACATGTGGAGTGTATTGGGTTAGGCCACATGTGGAGTGTATTGGGTTAGGCCACATGTACATGGAGTGTATTGGGTTAGGCCACATGTGGAGCATATTGGGTTAGGCCACATGTGGAGCATATTGGGTTAGGCCACATGTGGAGCATATTGGGTTAGGCCACATGTGGAGCATATTGGGTTAGGCCACATGTGGAGCATATTGGGTTAGGCCACATGTGGAGCATATTGGGTTAGGCCACATGTGGAGCATATTAGGTTAGGCCACATGTGGAGTGTATTGGGTTAGGCCACATGTGGAGTGTATTGGGTTAGGCCACATGTGAAGTGTATTGGGTTAGGCCACATGTGGAGTGTATTGGGTTAGGCCACATGTACGTGGAGTGTATTGGGTTAGGCCACATGTACGTGGAGTGTATTGGGTTAGGCCACATGTACGTGGAGTGTATTAGGTTAGGCCACATGTGGAGCATATTGGGTTAGGCCACATGTGGAGCATATTAGGTTAGGCCACATGTGGAGTGTATTGGGTTAGGCCATATGTGGAGCGTATTAGGTTAGGCCACATGTGGAGTGTATTGGGTTAGGCCACATGTGGAGCGTATTAGGTTAGGCCACATGTGGAGCATATTAGGTTAGGCCACATGTGGAGTGTATTGGGTTAGGCCACATGTGGAGCATATTAGGTTAGGCCACATGTGGAGTGTATTGGGTTAGGCCACATGTGGAGTGTTTTGGGTCAGGCCACATGTGGAGTGTATTGGGTTGGGCCACATGTGGAGCATATTGGGTTAGGCCACATGTGGAGCATATTGTGTTAGGCCACATGTGGAGTATATTGGGTTAGGCCACATATGGAGTGTTCACCTGCTCAGGAACATTTTGGTTTAGGTAGCAAGTATTAGAACGCTTGTCACACAGTTATAGAGAAGGCTTTAATTTTCTCATATTATTTTTGGATGTTGTATCTGTTTTGCATATGGTATTGGTGAGGTAAAATCTGTAAAGCTTAAAAGATTATTTTCTTTGTTCGAGGTTGGGCCTGTGACCCGAGTGTGACATTCAAGACATTTTAAATTTTACTTCCACAAGATGTGCAAAGAACAAATATACCTTGATAAGGAGCTGGACAAAATATATGGTTCCAGTGGTTATAACTGTGGGAAAATCGGGAATTTACGGGAAGAAAAACAAATCATTTAAAAACAAATAGATTTCTTAAGTAAACAACAGTATATGTGGTAAATGTGTGCTCTAAAAATATCCCTCATGTAATTGTGCAATGAATAGTACATTAAATTGTGGAAGAGAGAAGTATATAAAGATGTATTCACAACAATATTATTTCTGTTGCAATTTTTATTGGGAAGATTTAAAAACAAATAGATTTCTTAAGTAAACAACAGTATATGTGGTAAATGTGTGCTCTAAAATTATCCCTCATGTAATTGTGCAATGAAAAGTACATTAAATTGTGGAAGAGAGAAGTATATAAAGATGTATTCATACAACAATATTATTTCTGTTGCAATTTTTCTTGGGAAGATTTAAAAACAAATAGATTTCTTAAGTAAACAACAGTATATGTGGTAAATGTGTGCTCTAAAAATATCCCTCATGTAATTGTGCAATGAAAAGTACATTAAATTGTGGAAGAGAGAAGTATATAAAGATGTATTTACCACAACAATATTATTTCTGTTGCAATTTTTCTTGGGAAGATTTTTGACACCTGTGGGAAATGTTATGATAAATTCCAACTCTGCCTTGATATTAAAAAGATACCTTGATTGTAAGATCATGTGCCTTGATTATTTATCACCTTTTAGCTCATTGGCAAACATTTGTAAATTTGGTATGCAGTTGTAAAAATAAGATATTTAAAAAATTTTAAGATGAACATTTTATTGAAACTTGGAATAATGCTTTGAAATTTGAATTGAAGGGGATTTTGTTAAGCTCGTTATGGAATGCAGTGGTTAGGAGTGTTGTGTTCAGAACAAGAAGTACTGGGTTGGATTCCCAGCTCAACATCTGTTGGGTCCTTGACCAGACTTTGTATTCCACTTGCCTCAGCTCCACCTGGACTGAAAACAAGTACCAGCATTGCTCTGAAATTAACCTACGATGGACTGGCATCCTGTTTAGTAGTCCTATGCTCTCAACTGCTTGGGCCATGGAAACCAGGGATGAGCACCCACCTAATAGCTTAGATAGAAGCTTGTATTTCAGTCAAAGAAAAACAGTTTCAATTACACACAATACAGTTAGGTTTGGTACTCAATGGAATTATTTTAATTTTTAACGAGAAACTGAAAACAAGTAATTTCCAACTGTCTTTCATGGTAACATTTCAGTGCTTTATTCAGTCAAGGAAGTAATGTCTTCTTTAAATACAGAAACAAGTGTTGTTGTATTTATGCAAGAGTTTACCTTCCCTTATTGCGTATACATACTGTACAAATGTATATAAAATGTCTTTCAGTTGTATTTTGCGTATACATACTGTGCAAATGTATATAAAATGTCTTTCAGTTGTATTTTGCAAATGTAAATGTATATAAAATGTCTTTTAGTTGTATTTTAGCATGGGATTTGTATCCTCTTTGATATCATATCCATTTACGCTTTCTATTTTTGTAATGTTCATTAATGCATTCATACAGTAAATATTCTGTTTTTTTGGCTCAAGTCTTTTGAATGTGCTTCTTATGGCGATTCATGCAATTTCCTTTAATTGATATATAAATAGAGGTATAACCCCTCTATTTGATCCACTGCTCTAATAATTCAATTTGACCACAGCAATTACGTGGTTTAGAGGATGTGAATGAGACTAGCACACAAGCTCACTAGGTTCGAGTCCCGCTGAGACTACTGCACTATAACTTCAGGGGTCATTTGACTAAAATCATTTTGTGTTTTTTCACCTTTCCCTTTTTTGCTAAAAATCGTAGATTAGCATCATTGGAAAGGAAATTTTAAAAAGAATCTAAATAGGTAAGACAAATTTCTGTTTTTAATATTCACAAGAAATTATACTTGTGCAAAGTTTGACCCATTTGTTGGCTTAATTTAGCCAAAAATTGCTTAATTTGCATATTTTTGTCCAATTTTTCCTAAGTTGGCTTTCATTACTCAAAAGATATCTTAGCTTTCATTCAAACCAAATTTGTAATGAAAGGAAAGTTGTCAAAAATGCATATGAAAAAAAAAACAAAAATTGGGCTCGCATTTTTTAAAGCATTGGTAGAGTGAGGCTTAATATTTATGTTGGCTCAGGTTTTCATACTAGAAGTCAAGCTTTCTTCTTATTGCTAAAGGAGTCAAGCTTTGTGTCTTTAGAATAAGTTCAGTGGTCAAGCATATTCATTGTATATAATAGAGGATATTAAAAGAAACAATAAAAAGAGAAGTGTGAATGCTTTGCTTTCTTCACCAAATTGTTTCTTTTCAAGTCCTCTTTTGAATATGTCTTGCTTGATCACTAATAATACTTTGTTGAGGCTTAACACTTTTGTCACGGTGTAATGCACAAAGTTGTTTTTTTTATTAATGAATATTGCCTACAATGCATGAATTACCTGGCTAGTTAATCAAATTAAGGCCCATTTCCTTTTGCCTTTATCATATTAATGATACAAGATGGTTTGTCATCAGATAAACTTGTTAGATTTGATCATTTAAAGAAAGTTATTTTGAAAGAAAGGTCTTCACGTGTTTTGATATAATATTACTTTGAGCATTCCAAATAGGGCGATGTTTAGTGTGAAACTATATTTAATGGGTGTCATGTATTAAAAACCATGTTCTTTCATGAATTTTCCACTTATCTGTGGCTTTGTAATAAATTTGGTAACAAATTCCTTTTTTATTTTATTTGTTATTTCTGCATCATTGGGACGATATATGTGCAAATGATAGTGTCAATTAGTACTCCCCTCCCCAACGAAGTTGTTGGAAGATGAAAACCAAACATTAGTGAATCTGATATGAAAAAGAAACATGTTGACAGTAAAAGTTCACAAGTATACACCTGTCACACGAGAAATGACAAAACATTGTTGTGAGCTATTGATACTATAATGCAATACTGCACAGTACATGTTTCCAAATCACTTTTGTTCTGACATATACTACACAGCATACATGCTGGCCACATTCAGGTAGAATAGATATTTATGTATTTATATTAAATCATTAATCATGCTGCATAATGACATCATCAAATCAATATAACTAAGAAGCAAATATTAACAAGCCACTTTTATAAAGCTTTTGTTCAGCTTTGTTCAAAATATGTCATAAAAAGAAATCATAGCAAAACAAAAGTACAAACTTATGAATCAATAGCTGCCTCCTTTTTAATCAAAGAAAGAAAAAAAACTCTTAATTCTATTATTATTCTATTATTATTATAATTTCCCTCTGTAAAAAAAAAATATATTATTACTACAATCAACAAATACATCCTTTAAAGAACTATTGGCATCTTTGATAAACCTGTTCAAAACCTAAATTGATTTTCCAGTTGTCCTTGCAAGTTGAAATGTTCAAACATAAAGAAAGAATCATTTCTTAGAGCCATCTGAAAAAATGCTGATAGTTTTCAGCAACATTAAGCATTGTGTTCCAACAAGTTTTGTCCAACATTGCAGATTGCTTGAAATCATACACTAAATTAGCAACAAATGAGCTAAAAAATGTACCATTATACAGCTTTCTTTAATTTTTAAACCCAAGAGTTTATAACAGAATATGCAATTGTGTAATCTTACCAGTTTAGTAGCCCTCCATTACCTTATGTTAATCCATTTTTTTTTCTGTTGCCAGAACAGTGTGAAGTACAGGATGGTAAAGTAATGCAGCTGTATCTAAGAGTTTCTAAAACAAGAACATATTCCGCCATAATTTCAATTGGAATGATGTTGTATACATCACCAACAGCTGACTTTAATGCTCAACATGCATAGAATTACATATTGAAGTAGAAGGTCATCCACTTCTCAGCTGAGAGACCCAGGTTCAATTCTGGATCCGGTCATACCACAGACTTTCAAATTAAAAATGTACCTGGTGCTTCTTTGCATGGTGCTCAACATTTAGAAGATAAAATATGGCAGTGATGTAAACTTGGAACATGGAAAAGAAAAAGATCAATGACAATAAAAAGAATTACATATAACGTACGTTTGCATGCCTTCAACTATGTCCTAAATATTGTATGTTCAAAATTCTTGTAATTTTGATCAGTCATTACTCAAAAATAACATCTTTTTCTACCCATAAATTAATGTTCTCTCACAGAACCAACATGCTGTGTCACTGGTACTTTCAACTTATCTGATACCACATTCCAGATCAAAAAACCCACTATTACGGACAAATGTCTTCTGCTACTTAAAATAATACTTTCAAAAGGTATCCATTACAACTACTGAACTTTAGAAAATGATGATGTAATATTTCTTGGTATTATTCAGCCATATATCTCTGAAGGTGACCAACTCCTTGCTAACCCCCCATACTGTGATTACAGGCACAATTTGACCCTTGTTGTCATGGTGCCATTAAGCCCTCATCAAACAAACAAACAATACCTTTGAATACAGCACATGCTTTTAAAATGTTTCATTGTACTTTAATTCAATTTGCCACACCCAACTTGTGACTCGACGGCCAGTAAACTGGGTCCGGCAGAACTTTGAGACATTCAATATTCAAGGTTTAACTAATAGTTTACAATTAGTTTCAGCTGTAAAATGGTTTAACAAACAAACTGAACCACTCTGTAAACAAACTGACCACTCTGTAAACAAACTGACCACTTTGTAAACAAATTGACCACTTTGTAAACAAATTGACCATTCTGTAAACAAACTGACCACTCTGTAAACAAACTGACCACTCTGTAAACAAACTGACCACTCTGTAAACAAACTGACCACTCTGTAAACAAACTGACCAATCTGTAAACAAAGTGACCACTGTAAACAAACTGACCACTCTGTAAACAAACTGACCACTCTGTAAACAAACTGACCACTCTGTAAACAAATTGACCACTCTGTAAACAAACTGACCACTCTGTAAACAAACTGACCACTGTCAACAAACTGACCACTCTGTAAACAAACTGACCACTGTAAACAAACTGACCACTGTAAACAAACTGAGCGCTGTCTACAAACTGACCACTCTGTAGATAGGTTTGTAAACATCAAGTCTACACAAAAAGGACTTCAAGTTATCTCCCTCCTTTCTAAACTATTACTTAGAGGCCATAATTTGAATAAAAGTTTTGCTAAATTATAAACACTGGGAAATTGATACTCCTGAATAAAACACCTTTCCATTGCAAAGACTGATGCCAAGTCATTTTTATCCATGTGCTCGTTTGGAGGCACGCTTTCCATGCATCTTCAAGGAAATTTGTCATACATTGTCAAAACCCTACATCTTCAACACATGTGCATGGTGGGGGGGGGGCACCAGTTAATCAGCATTACCCCCAGTTCCTAATCTGAACATTGGTTGTAACATGATCTTGGTGATATTGTGGCTTCCCTAAAATTGTGCTACTGGCTCAGTCATTACTTCAACCTGTCATGTCATCAAGGATAATCAAATTCTTCACAGGATTGTCATCAAGGATAGTTAAATTCTTCACAGGTTGTAAGCCTAAAGAGTGCAATAATCATGGACCTTGCAGCTCTGGACTTTCGACTAGAGCAGCCAGAAGTAGTAAACAGAACAACCAGAAGTAGAAAACAGAACAATCAGAAGCAGAATTGTACGTCCACTACCATACGAGCAAGCAATGCCACCAACCCTGCTTCACATATCTTTTGTTTGAAAATGTCTAAAATTGCACTTGATTAATCTTCCATGTGGAAGATGCGAGTGAATGAGAGGCAGCAATTCATCTTCACTGGATTGTTGAGAACTCCTGCAAGACGCTCTGCTGCTCCAGGTTGCTGACTGTGATAGTGTTTCTGAACTTCCTGCTGATGGAACGAACCTGTGGAGGATGGAACAGAAAAATCTGTAAAAGCCACCAAACAAAGGAGATTAAACAAGAAGAGCAAAGTACATGAGCTTCTTAAGAGGAATAATCTGAATGTGTGCGGAGTAAAGTTATTGATGAAAATTACCGAGTTACAGTAGTGTCATTAAGGAAAGGGGAAACACATTTGGGTCCCTTAAAGTTTGAGACATGTTTTTTCAAATGAGTTATTTTTGTACATGCTGATCAATGTGCCCCTTCCCCTATATTTTTTGATTCAACACTGCCACTGAGTGGGGCAGGGAGAGGGGTAGGAGGTAATGCCCACTGATAGATTTTCCATGACTTATGTTTCTGCACTCACCAAGTCTGTGAAGAATGCAGTTGCCTTGGGCTTCTCAGCGTACCTCTCAAATTGATCTAAGCTGTCCTGGAGCTTCAGGGTCAATGTGTCATAGTTTGTTCTAACAACCTCCAGAACCTAGAGATAAGAATGATAAAGATTGATTCGATGATGTATAATGGTAGGAACAGGGCTAGATTAGACAAATCAGTCCTTATTACAAAATAAAATATGACTGTCGTAGGCTCTACCTTGATTACAAATTTAAGGAACACTCGGTGAAGAGAGGCTTGTGTTACTTCTTCTTGAGTCCCTAGAACACTTGAATTATTCTCTTGCGCACAACATTAATGAAGTCTATCTGATATGGATGTTCAAATTCAGCTGTGAGTTATCCATTGTTCATGCAAATCTAAGCTTTGTTTTCTTAAATGATTTCCTTTTGTTTATTCATGATTTGTGTACCCTGATAATCCATTACCTACAGAGATACTCATCTCAGTTTGGATCTACTTATTACCACTTTTTTTGAGAACACAACTCTGATGTGATCAAACAAAACATGGTAACTTTACTGCCGAGCTTTAAAAATATGCAAATGAGATTCACCTGTTCTTCTGTTAACGATGCCATACTGCTGGCTGCAGACATAGAATCCACTTTGGGAGTAAAATGGTTGATGATTGCTCTAAAATGAAAATTACGCAAAGAGTGGGAATTCAAAAGGGTTTAAAAATCGTGAAAACAAATACATCCAATACACTAAGCATTTAACAAGTATAAACTTCACTGAATAATCATAGATATTGTGTACTGTACAGTCAATCTGATTATTTCTTTAATTTTTTAATTATCATATTAAAACGCTTGTGAAAAAAAGACCTGGAAAAAAGATACGGTTCTAGTGGTTATGACCGCGTGAATTAACATGAATTTGCAGCAACAAACTTTTTTCAGCAAAAGCTAAGTTAAATTAGAACAGTAAATACCTTCATCATTTGCATGACCATGCAAATTGACACCCATATCGTATGACCCAGTCAATTATAAAAATAGCATCTCACACTAAGTCCTAAATGGCATCTAATGTCCCACATGGTATCCCATGTCCCACATGGCATCCCATGTCCCACATGGCATCCCATATCCCACATGGCATCCCATGTCCCACATGGCATCCCATCCTATCCCTTGTCCCATATAGCATTCCACCATATCTCCCACATGGCATTCCACCATACATTATGTCCCACATGGCATTCCACCATATATCCCACATGGCATTCCACAATATGTCCCACATAGCATCCCACCTATGACTTACATGGCATCCCACCCTATGTCCCACATGGATCCCATCCTATGTCCCACATGGATCCCATCCTATGTCCCACATTCATCCAATCATATGTCCCACATGGCATCCATAACTTATATGCAAAGAATTGATGAATAAGAAAAAAAAAGGCAGAGTCAAATAATCATGCCTGATATAACCCTTGGTGTATACCACATGGTATATATTATATCATGTCCTGCATAGCCCCCATCCATGTCCCATAAGGCATCCCTCCTTATGTCCACAAGCAGTCACATTCTGTCACACTCCCTGACTGAGTATACTAAGCCCGGGATACTGAGTAAAAAAAGTGTTGTCAGTTCAATACACTGTAGCAACTTTATGCAAATAAAGACAATAATAAAGGCGGAGTATAATAATCATACCTGATACAGCCATTGGTGCACAAATATTTTGAAGAAGTTTAAGGGTTTTAAACCTCCAATGTTTATGAGACACTTGAGAATCTCTGAAGAATTTTGGGAAATTATATCATCTTACAGTTAACTTCGAAGGAAATACCAAATGTTTTGCAGACTTTTTATGAAAACTAGTCTTCAACCTGTCTTAAGAGTGAAAAACTTTAACATTTAGTGAAGAAATTCCAGCCTTCCATGAGGATATCTAAAGAAACTTTAACTTTTTCTGAGAAAATCTGAAGAAACTTTAACATTCTCTGAAGAATTCTCAAAAAACTTTTAACATTTCTGAGGAAATCTCAGTGGAAAACTGTGGAAGGCCGGACGGACAAAATCTCCATTACATAGGTGGGCATTATGCTTCCCATGCTCACCAAAAATAGTAATAACAAATAAATCAATCAATAAAAAAAAATATCAAAAAAGATTGATGATTTCTTGGGTAACCAACAGTATATATGGTAAATATGTGCTCTAAAAACATCCCCATGTAATTTGCGATGAAAAGTACATTAAATTGCGAAAGAGGGAAACATAAGATGTATTTATTGCATTAATATTATTTCTGTCACAATTTTTTGTAAGAAGTTTTTTGACACCTTTATTCAGAACCGTGGGAAATGTTAGGATTAATTCCAACTCAGGTGGAAAGCAAGACACAGTTCTATCAACATTTCTGCCCTTTTTCTCTTTAGAAAACTTCCATCACTGAAAACAGGTTGATGCTTACCTTATATTTACCAGGCAGTTTGTTAATTTGTTTGCAGTGTTCTTATACTCGCCAGAATTGGTTGAATGCCTCAAAGCTGAAAATCAAACATTATGCAAAAACAATCAAAATCTTACCAGCATCAAATGTCAGCAAGTTTAAAACTTAAATCACACGATGAAATGTTCGGATGAAATGATTGGATGAAATGATCGGATAAAATGATCGGATGAATTGATCGAATGAAATGATGGGATGAAATAATAGGACGAAATGATGGGATGAAATGATGGGATGAAATGATGGGATGAAATGATTGGATGAAATGATGGGATGAAATGATGGGAGGAAATGATGGGATGAAATGATGGGATGAAATGATGGGATGAAATGATGGGATGAAATGATGGGATGAAATGATGGGATGAAATGATGGGATGAAATGATGGGATGAAATGATGGGATGAAATGATAGGATGAAATGATGGGATGAAATGATAGGATGAAATGATGGGATGAAATGATGGGATGAAATGATGGGATGAAATGATGGGATGATATGATAGGATGAAATGATGGGATGAAATTATCGGATGAAATGATCGCATGAAATGATGGGATGAAATGATGGGATGAAATGATTGGATGAAATGATGGGATGAAATGATGGGAGGAAATGATGGAATGAAATGATGGGATGAAATGATGGGATGAAATGATGGGATGAAATGATGGGATGAAATGATGGGATGAAATGATGGGATGAAATGATAGGATGAAATGATGGGATGAAATGATGGGATGAAATGATAGGATGAAATTATCGGATGAAATGATTGCATGAAATGATGGGATGAAATGATGGGATGAAATGATGGGATGAAATGATAGGATGAAATGATGGGATGAAATGATAGGATGAAATGATGGGATGAAATGATGGGATGAAATGATGGGAAATGATGGGATGATATGATGAGGATGAAATGAAATGATGGGATGAAATTATCGGATGAAATGATTGCATGAAATGATGGGATGAAATGATGGGATGAAATGATGGGATGAAATAATAGGATGAAATGATGGGATGATATGATAGGATGAAATAATCGCATGAAATGATGGGATGAAATGATGGGATGAAATAATAGGATGAAATGACGAGATCAAAGAAGGAGATGAAATGATCAGAGGAAATAATCAGAGGAAATGATCAGATGAAATGATCAGATGAAATGATCAGACGAAATGATCAGAAGAAATGATCAGATGAAATGATAAGATGGAATGAACAAAAAGCATTCAAAAACTTGAAAATAAACTTGAATGTAGTTAGCAGCTACACAAAGATACTGACAATTAGCAAACATTTGAAGAAAAAGCCCCTTGAAACATGGACGGGATGAAACTGCCACCATCATTTTCATACCGTTTCAAGGACATTCTCTCAACAAGTTAACCATGTATTACGCAATCATTTGACCACAAATTTTGTTATAATACGAGGTGGAGTAACGTGGAAATGAAATAGGAAACTCGAAACTTTTCAGTGACTGCTTGTCATGTCACGTAATCGTTCATGCGGTTACTAGAATGCCACAGGCACAGAAAATCAGGATGGAGTAGTGTTCAAGGTGCGGATTCTGTAATGACAGTATTATCCTTTCTTCACAAAGCAAGGGATAGAAGTAATACATTAGTTATAACCAGACAAATAAATTAAAGTAAAGTAAATTCTCTTACCCATAGAATACAGATTATCAAAGACCTGATGCATGCGGATGAGTTCATAGTACAGCTCATCGTAACTCCCGGCAGTGGGAAGAAAGGTGTCTCCGTAGGTAATGAAGAGATTGAATAAATTAATGACCTGTAATATACAATAAGAATAACCTGTAAACTCACGAAAGGCAATACACTCAAGAAGGCAACTTTCACATCTAATGTTTAATGATTCTATATAGTATGTACATGTGATGTCATATACACATGGACAAGGAAGATTGGGAGTATTTTATTTAAATTCTCCTTCTTTTCAATGATCATAACATCTATTACAGCTCACTTTGCTTGGAGCATAATCACAAATGAAAATACTCTTTCTTTGAAGTTGTAAATTTTTTCGGTTCAAAATTGACTGCTTTCTCCAAACCACTGTGGCAGGCAACAAAACAAAGGATAAGCATTAAGACATGGAGCAGTCTGCCTTGCTATTCATCACAAATTTGCATATTAGGGCCTGAAAATATAAAAAGATTGAACTATTGCGAACTGTTGACCAATTCTGTTAAAATTTCTTTTCTTTATGATTCTAAGTTTCTTCAAGCATTTTAGCTAACATTGCCTATACCCATCTGCAACACTGTTACTCTACTTATGAATTTGGATAAAGACTAAAGTGCTCTTAAAAGTATTACTTTCTTACCTTGTATGCCACTTCAAATACATTATATGTCGGCAATAGTACTGCTTCATTTGACAGTAAGTATTTCAGAAGGCCAATTAAAGCTGAAAGGAAAATAAAATAAATTTTCCTAGAGTAAAACGAGATTAGCAACAAATATAAAATATGTCTCAAAGTCAATTATAGTCGAATAAAAACTTACATAACAAAACACAACAGTACTATGGACACACTGGAAATTGCAAAATAGGGTATCATATCTATATGAGTTTGTTGAAATGGTAATTAATGTAAATTGCAACCATAGTGTATTATATCTATATAAGTTTGTTGAAATGGTAATTAATGTGAAATTGCAACCATAGGGTATCATGTCTATATGAGTTTG
This sequence comes from Chiridota heheva, assembly GCA_020152595.1. Classification (NCBI taxonomy): domain Eukaryota; kingdom Metazoa; phylum Echinodermata; class Holothuroidea; order Apodida; family Chiridotidae; genus Chiridota; species Chiridota heheva. The sequence continues at coordinate 2,773,657 of JAIGNY010004575.1, read as the reverse complement.
TTGAAATGGTAATTAATGTGAAATTGCAACCATAGTGTATTATATCTATATAAGTTTGTTGAAATGGTAATTAATGTGAAATTGCAACCATAGGGTATCATATCTATATGAGTTTGTTGAAATGGTAATTAATGTGAAATTGCAACCATACGGTATTATATCTGTATGAGTTTGGTGAAATGGTAATAAATGTGAAATTGCAACCATAAGGTATTATATCAATATGAGTTTGTTGAAATGGTAATTAGTGTGAAATTTCAACCATAGTGTATTATATCTATATAAGTTTGTTGAAATGGTGATTAATGTGAAATTGCAACCATAGGGTATTATATCTATATAAGTTTGTTGAAATGGTAATTAATGTGAAATTGCAACCATAGGGTATCATATCTATATGAATTTGTTGAAATGGTAATTAATGTGAAATTGCAACCATAGGGTATTATATCAATATGAGTTTGTTGAAATAGTAATTAATGTAAAATTGCAACCACAGGGTATTATATCTATATGAGCTGTTGAAATGATAAATAATGTGAAATTGCAACCATACGGTATTATATCTATATGAGTTTGTTGAAATGGTAATTAATGTGAAATTGCAAGCATAGGGTATTATATCTATATGAGTTTGTTGAAATGGTAATTAATGTGAAATTGCAACCATAAGGTATTATATCAATATGAGTTTGTTGAAATGGTAATTAATGTGAAATTGCAACCATAGGGTATTATATCTATATGCGTTTGTTGAAATGGTCATTAATGTGAAATTGCAACCAAAGGGTATCATATCTATATGAGTTTGTTGAAATGGTAATTAATGTAAAATTGCAAGCATAGGGTATCATATCAATATGAGTTTGTTGAAATGGTAATTAATGTGATATTGCAGCCATAGGGTATATCTATATGAGTTTGTTGAAATGGTAATTAATATGAAATTGCAACCATAGGGTATTATATCTATATGAGTTTGTTGAAATGGTAATTAATGTGAAATTGCAACCAAAGGGTATCATATCTATATGAGTTTGTTGAAATGGTAATTAATGTAAAATTGCAACCATAGGGTATCATATCAATATGAGTTTGTTGAAATAGTAATTAATGTAAAATTGCAACCATAGGGTATTATATCTATATGAGCTGTTGAAATGATAAATAATGTGAAATTGCAACCATAGGGTATCATATCTATATGAGTTTGTTGAAATGGTAATTAATGTGAAATTGCAACCATAGGGTATCATATCTATATAAGTTTGTTGAAATGGTAATTAATGTGAAATTGCAATCAAAGGGTATCATATCTATATGAGTTTGTTGAAATGGTAATTAATGTAAAATTGCAAGCATAGGGTATCATATCAATATGAGTTTCTTGAAATGGTAATTAATGTGAAATTGCAGCCATAGGGTATATCTATATGAGTTTGTTGAAATGGTAATTAATATGAAATTGCAACCATAGGGTATTATATCTATATGAGTTTGTTGAAATGGTAATTAATGTGAAATTGCAACCAAAGGGTTTCATATCTATATGAGTTTGTTGAAATGGTAATTAATGTAAAATTGCAACCATAGGGTATCATATCAATATGAGTTTGTTGAAATAGTAATTAATGTAAAATTGCAACCATAGGGTATTATATCTATATGAGCTGTTGAAATGATAAATAATGTGAAATTGCAGCCATAGGGTATTATATCTATATGAGTTTGTTGAAATGGTAATTAATGTGAAATTGCAAGCATAGGGTATTATATCTATATGAGTTTGTTGAAATGGTAATTTATGTGAAATTGCAACCATAAGGTATATCAATATGAGTTTGTTGAAATGGTAATTAATGTGAAATTGCAACCATAGGGTATTATATCTATATGCGTTTGTTAAAATGGTAATTAATGTGAAATTGCAACAAAGGGTATCATATCTATATGAGTTTGTTGAAATGGTAATTAATGTAAAATTGCAAGCATAGGGTATCATATCAATATGAGTTTGTTGAAATGGTAATTAATGTGAAATTGCAGCCATAGGGTATATCTATATGAATTTGTTGAAATGGTAACTAATATGAAATTGCAACCATAGGGTATCATATCAATATGAGTTTGTTGAAATGGTAATTAATGTGAAATTGCAGCCATAGGGTATATCTATATGAGTTTGTTGAAATGGTAATTAATGTGAAATTGCAACCATAGGGTATTATATCAATATGAGTTTGTTGAAATGGTAATTAATGTGAAATTGCAACCATGAGGTATTATATCTATATGAGTTTGTTAAAATGGTAATTAATGTGAAATTGCAACCATACGGTATTATATCTATTTGAGTTTGTTGAAATGGTAATTAATGTGAAATTGCAGCCATAGGGTATTATATCTATATGAGTTTGTTGAAATGGTAATTAATATGAAATTGCAACCATAGGGTATTACATCTATATGAGTTTGTTGAAATGGTAATTTATGTGAAATTGCAACCATAGGGTATTATATTTACATGAGTTTGTTGAAATGGTAATTAATGTGAAATTGCAACCATGAGGTATCATATCTATATGAGTTTGTTGAAATGGTGATTAATGTGAAATTGCAACCATAGGGTATTATATCTATATGAGTTTGTTGAAATGGTAATGTGAAATTGTTACCATAGTGTATCATATCTATGAGTTTGTTGAAATGGTAATCAATGTGAAATTGCAACCATAAGGTATTATATTTACATGAGTTTGTTGAAATGGTAATTAATATGAAATTGCAACCATATGGTATTATAACTATATGAGTTTGTTGAAATCGTAATTAATATGAAATTGCAACCATAGGGTATTATATCTATATGAGTTTGTTGAAATGGTAATGTGAAATTGTAACCATAGTGTATTATATCTATATGAGTTTGTTGAAATGGTAATTAATGTGAAACTGCAACCATAGGGTATTATATTTACATGAGTTTGTTGAAATGGTAATTAATATGAAATTGCAACCATAGGGTATTATAACTATATGAGTTTGTTGAAATCGTAATTAATATGAAATTGCAACCATAGGGTATTATATCTATTTGAGTTTGTTGAAATGGTTATTAATGTGAACTTGCACCATAGGGTACTATATCTATATAAGTTTGTTAAAATGGTAATTATTGTAAAATTGCAACCATAGGGTATTATATCTATATGAGTTTGTTGAAATGGTTATTAATGTGAACTTGCACCATAGGGTATTATATCTATATGAGTTTGTTAAAATGGTAATTAATGTAAAATTGCAACCATAGGTATTATATCTATATGAGTTTGTTGAAATGGTAATCAATGTGAAATTGCAATCATAGGGTATTATATCTATATGAGTTTGTTGAAATGGTAATCAATGTGAAATTGCAACCATAGGGTATTATATTTATATGAGTTTGTTGAAATGGTAATTAATATGTTGAAGATAGGAGTAAGGTTTTGAGGGTTGATTGTTGTGGAGAGTTCCACAACTGATTTGGAGAGGCGAATTGTGGAGGGAGCAGAGAGAGGCAGTCAAGGAGGATGTGTTTGAGTTGTTAATTGCAGTTATTACAGAGCGATGGGAGAAGACATCAAGTAGCTCTGTGATAGAGAAAAGAGGTGTGTGCTATCCTTCAGCAAAAAAAAAGACAATGGAATAAATAAATGAATTTACCTCTCCACAAATCTTTCCAGGGGTACTGCAGCCTGACTCTGCACTTCTTCTGGTAACACATGATCCTGTGGATGATTCCTAAGCACCTCCTGAGAGTAAACAACCATTAATGTACAATTCAAGTGTAAGAGATCATTTAGTTTTGAACAGAATGGCTTTTAAGTTTTCAAAGTTAAGGATAATCAATTTCTTAATTTCCAAATCTTTGATACACTGTATAACAAGTTGAAGGTATGACTAAGATCTGTATACAATCTCTATACATTACATGCTTTAAATTAATTACATCTTTACCATCAAAATACTGATTGAGGATAAGATCAAGTTTTATAACTTCTTAGTCAGATATAGCAACAATTTTTCAATCTATTGTGGCAAAAGGTAAAAACAATGGATTTACCCCCACCTTTACCCTCTCCCTGTTGTGCAACCTCATATTCCATCCAATGAGCTTATGGGTAGTTCATGATGTGCTACAAGCAACAAAATAGTTGCTGCATTGTTTGGAAAACTCGTTCAAACACACCATGAACATTTGCACTACTTTTATGACCTACTTTTCTATTCTATAGCATTTAACACTTATACATCATAAATGATGGCAATTTTATCAGTGGTTCTTCGATCTGTATTCTCTTATTTTGAATAGTATTTTTTAATTCTTAGGACACTGACATAATTTTCTTGATGCACAGTGTCCTACCTCACTCCTTGTATTTGGTATGCCCTTTGTCCTCTCTCACCACCCACTGCCCATGCAATGTCCCTCCATGGCCAGTGAGGTGTTAATAAAGCCCCTATGAAAACCTAATACGAGATTAGTAAGTATTCCTGCAGGTTGTGATATCTGATCTGATTTGATTTGATTTATTTTGATCTTTAGATCAGTTTACAACAACATATACATAAATTATAGCAAGAAGTTTGAACAATAAAATATTCAAAAACATTTTGTAAGAAACATGAGTATAAAATACACACTTCATAGCTATAAACATGTGATGTGGTAACTAACTGAAGATAAAGAACCAGAAATAAGTAATCTTTTCCAGTCTGGCCCTTAAAAATGAATAATAATAGTAAATAGAAATGCAACCCTACCCCCCTCCCCCTCCCTCCCTCCCTGTCCACCGGCCCATTATGCTTTCACACCCCTAATACAACAACGAGGAACAATTCCCTGTACACCTCTCGTGGTGCATAAGCCTCCAACCCCCCCCCCTTCCTCCTCCCAAAAAGAAAGAAAAACAAACATTAAATTACATATAAAGAAACAGATAGTATATAGAAAAGGATACAAATCTAACTATAATTGGGCATATCATTTAACAGATAAGTTTTAAGCTTCTTTTTAAATGTATACAACAAAAACGAATCTCTACTGGTAATGGTAGGGAATTCCATAAAATAAAAAAAAATTGTAAATTGCACTTGAGACTGCATAATACATGTTCGCATTGCATTGATATGCATTGGATTGGCAAAAGATCTGTTTCAAGTAATCTACAAATCAGTCAGATCACATCATTAGGTGGTCAAATCAATATTTTGCAGAAAAGGATAACTTAATATGGAAAATGAAAACTTACAGCATCAGCTTCTTGTGGAAGACTCTTCATCATGTGACTGACAATAAACTCCACCATAAGGTCTGAAAGGAGGACAATGATAGTCATTTGAAGGCTTATACATCAAACATGAAAATACTCTGAATGTTCAGTACTAGCATCATCGTGCTTAAAGGAAACGTTTCATGGTTGAGCGTCTTCATGCAATGTTAAAAAGGGACAAGAAGGCAACAAAATGGTGAAGTTCAAAAATCTCATTCAGTTAAGGAGTTATTCACGTCACAAGTTATGTCTCAGATGTTTAGGAGTTATTCACGTTAAAAGTTTATGTCTCAGATGTTTAGGAGTTAATCACGTTATAAGTTATGTCTCAGATGTTAGGAGTTATTCACATTAAAAGTTGTCTCAGATGTTTAGGAGTTATTCACGTTAAAAGTTATGTCTCAGATGTTAGGGAGTTATTCACGTTACAAGTTATGTCTCAGATGTTAGGGAGTTACTCACATTAAAAATTATGTCTCAGATGTTAGGGAGCTATTCACATTAAAAGTTGTCTCAGATGTTTAGGAGTTATTCACGTTAAAAGTTATGTCTCAGATGTTAGGAGTTATTCACGTTACAAGTTATGTCTCAGATGTTAGGGAGTTACTCACATTAAAAATTATGTCTCAGATGTTAGGGAGCTATTCACATTAAAAGTTGTCTCAGATGTTTAGGAGTTATTCACGTTAAAAGTTATGTCTCAGATGTTAGGGAGTTATTCACGTTACAAGTTATGTCTCAGATGTTAGGGAGTTACTCACATTAAAAATTATGTCTCAGATGTTAGGGAGCTATTCACATTAAAAGTTGTCTCAGATGTTTAGGAGTTATTCACGTTAAAAGGTATGTCTCAGATGTTTAGGAGTTATTCACGTTACAAGTTATGTCTCAGATGTTAGGGAGTTATTCACATTAAAAGTTGTCTCAGATGTTTAGGAGTTATTCACGTTAAAAGTTATGTCTCAGATGTTAGGGAGCTATTCACGTTACAAGTTATGTCTCAGATGTTAGGGAGTTATTCACATTAAAAATTATGTCTCAGACGTTAGGGAGCTATTCACATTAATAGTTGTCTCAGATGTTTAGGAGTTATTCACGTTAAAAGTTATGTCTCAGATGTTAGGGAGTTATTCACATTAAAAATTATGTCTCAGATTTTAGGGAGTTATTCACATTAAAGTTATGTCTCAGATGTTAGGGAGTTATTCACATTAAAAGTTAGGTCACAGATGTTTAGAAACAACTGAAATCAGAACAGTTGTCATTTCTCAGAAAGCTGTAAAATGGTCAATAATTAACCAAATTTGATGAAAGTTTGTTCTTATTTATAGTTAAGAGATGCTGAAGCAGTTTAGCTGCTAACAGATGCTAAGGCAATTTGGTTGCTAACAGATGCTAAGGCAATTTAGCTGCTAACAGATGCTGAGGCAATTTAGCTGCTAACAGATACTGAGGCAATTTAGCTACTAACAGATGCTGAGGCAATTTAGCTGCTAACAGATGCTGAAGCAATTTAGCTGCTAACAGATGCTGAAGCAATTTAGCTGCTAACAGATGCTGAGGCAATTTAGCTGCTAACAGATGGTGAAGCAATTTAGCTGCGAATAGATGCTAAAACAATTTAGCTGCGAACAGATGCTGGAGCAATTTAGCTGCGAACAAATGCTGGAGCAATTTAGCTGCTTACAGATGCTGAAGCAATTTAGCTGCTAACAGATGCTAAGGCAATTTAGCTGCTAACAAATGCTGAAGCAATTTAGCTGCGAAGAGATGCTGAAGCAATTTAGCTGCTAACAGATGCTGAGGCACTTTAGCTGCTAACAGATGCTGAGGCAATTTAGCTGCTAACAGATGCTGAGGCAATTTAGCTGCTAACAAATGCTGAAGCAATTTAGCTAATATTGCCTCTACATCTTCACAACCCATTAATAAAACATTATGATGGAAACAGTCCTTCTTACCAAGTAAAGAGCATGCCAAAGGCCTTGGTGCTATCACCCTTTCAGTGCCCGACTTTCTGTGCCTCATTGGCTGTAAAATAAAGCAAAATATGATCAATGGTAAAAATGGACTCACTTAACGCAAGGGTCCACAAACTTTATACATTATTTCATACAACTGAAGAAAATGGAATCAATTTTCAAATTTAGGGGCAGGATCACAAGAACAGGCTGTTCCACTTATTTTGGTCCAACATTTTCTAAAAGGGAAAGAGTGTTTTACCCCAATAAGATTAAACATTATTTGTGCAAAATTATACCCAATTGTCATTCAATTTTGGTACATGCATTTCCAAACTAACAGCAAATTAAACTGATGACTTTCTTTGCTTTTATCAAACACTTTATAAGGCATGGTATTATTATAATAAATGATAAGTATTTCTGCCTACATATCCACTCCCTTCCCCACCCTACATACCTTCTCTGACCTATTAATTCCCTTCCCCTATCCACCCAGTTTCTTATTATTCTGTCATCATACCCACCAATCACAATCCCTCTCATCCTTTCCCCTGCCAACATTGTCTCTTTTCACTCCAGACCCATAAAGAAACTAACAACAAACGACGGAAGACGACTTACAGCTCTGTGGAGAGGTACCCTGAAAGTGAGATTGGCGTCATGAAGGAAAGAGTTTGCGTACTGGTCCTGGAAGTGAAACAATAAAGGAAAGTTCCTAAAAACAACATATTTTAGTCGATGCATGAAGTACCTAGATAATAACTTGAGCTGCTAGTTGTTTCTTCTGTAAGTTTTGACAGTAATGGAATGAATTAAAGAAAATACAGTATTGAAAAAACAAAACAACTTACATAGATACACACTTACATACATTTTCAATTTTCAATGAATTTATATATATAATATATATATATATATATATATAAATATATATATATATATATATATATATAATATATATATATATATATAAATATATATATATATATATATATATATATATATATATATATATATATATATATATATATATATATATATATATATATATATATATATATATATATATATATATATATATATATATATATATATATATATATATATATATATATATATATATATATATATATATATATATATATATATATATGTATATATATTATTCCATCATATTTAGGCCACCAGCCCATAACATAAATGATATAAATAAATCAATACATAAACAAATTGAAAATACACAATTAAACTCCACAACATAACTCAAAAGCTAACTGCAGAAATTATGTTGAAATTGATACATTTAAAACAAAGAAAAAAAATCTAACATAAATAGCAGTCCACTGCAGTAACAAAGATTATATAGTAATTTTTCGTGGACAACAAACAACAACTAATACAAGGCCTATGAAAGTGTTATTGCTAAACTCGCAGTTTGAGATTTCAATTTGACCACACATGTTCTAGCATATTTTGTCACCTGCAGATTGTTTGTTAAATATTCCTTGACTGGACATTGTTCTGAACTGTATATTGCCAGATGCATTTGCTCTAATTGCATTTCCAAATATCTTTCACATAAAACAAAAAATATTACCTCAGCGATACATGACAAGATGATCAGGCAGAGCTTAGTGTTGTTATACCTTTGTTGAGCTGAGAAAATCAGAGACGAAAATTGATCTATTTTAGCACATTCTTTAATCAATCACACGTTACAATAATTCAGATAAGGCAGTATAAATCTCAATTACAAATAATGCATCTATACTTGCTAATCTTTAAATATATTACAAAAATTATAATTTGCGAAAGCTATCAAAAATAATATTGCAATTTCTTGCTTTCATTTCATCTTTGAAGGAAGTGTTACATAAGCCCAAAGTACAATTCACGTTATTTTTTCTGCAACAAAGACTTCATTAAAATATGAACAGTGGCCCTCAAAACATCAGACAATGTGACAATTGGGATACAAAGATTTGGGCCATCAACCTAGTCAAATAATAACTATGGGTCAAAGCTACTAATTCCAAGGAGTGAAATAAGAGTCTTATCTTAAAAGCCCTACAGTAAAGCTTGGGTTGTTATTCCTGTAGGGAGCTTGGTCAATCAAAATAAGTTTGAGCTCCCAATTTAGACCTTGAAATGATGTGAAATGGTCATACCCTTTAAATCCTGCATGATGATGGAGCAATAACACAAGAAGGTGACCAGAATGTTGACCGGTGTCTCAGCCTCATTTGTTACAGAATTAGTTGTCAGGTCTGCTGTGGACAAAAACAAACAAAACTCTTCAAAATACTTCTCCTTTTTACTTGCTTATTCTATTTTATCACTCCTTTTTTTAAATTAAATTTTCCAAATCATGATCGGTAACATCAAATGTTTCTGAATGATTATTTCAAATTGACTGAATTTTCCAAGCACGATCTAGACTAGTTCCCAATTGCTTTTACAGATGAGAATGGTCATCATCAACTGTTTGACTAAGATTGCTTCAAATTGATCATAAATTGATAATCATATTTTCTGATTTTTGAGAAAATTGATGATCATAGAAAAAACTAATGAGGATACTGGTCCTACCACAGGATTCAACAATGGAGCCTGTTCTCTCTTACTTAAAAAAACACCAAAGATAATTTATTAAACAAATTATCATAAATTTATCAACGCTACACATTTTGTCTTTCTAATTGCAAAAACGAAAGGCTATCACAAATTCTTAAAGAGGGATCTTACACACAGTACGGCCTTATTCACAATACAAAGGCTTACTTTGTGCGGCACTGGGAACTGCTGGAGACTTTGGAGAAGAAGGGGTTGGAGGGGGTAAAGTTGGTTCTGCATGATTCTGAAGAGAAAAAAAAAAAGGGGGTTATGTCCGACCAGTTAATTAAACCAAGCACAAAGGAACAGTCTGACATCTTTTCCAAGATTTGATCATGTATTGAAAATTCCAGATGAGTAACTTTGTATTAACTCGGACCTTTGAAATGCTCATATTTCAGATCCTTTTACTAGCGATATGCTGGAGTGTACGACTGATATGCTGGAGGTCCCAGGTTTGAGTCCAACATCAAATTAACCAGGAATTTTTCCACAGATAAGCAGAGCAATTTCCGCTGACATCAAGTGCAGAGGTTTGTCTTCTGCATCACACCTTCTCCCCCACCCGACCTTTGTGAAAAGTGGCTAATGGTTGGGTGGCGCTCACCATCCTTCGGAGGGGATGTAAAGCCATCGGTCCCAGGGATTTCAATTGATAATATGTGGAATTCCCATTCTAATGATATATTTTGCATAGGGCAATTGCATTCGCGATCAAGAACACAATTGTTTTCAAAAATTGGTCTCAAAAAGGCTAAAAATCTTTAAATTTTTCGCAAACTTTGCCAAAAAACGATATTGATGACAGAAGCAGTCGAAATTTGACTGGAATTGGATGCATTGATGTCTTTAAGAGTTCCTCCTGGGTTTGCAGGTAAAAGCATAGTCTGGAAGAATGACAAGTAAATCTTTAAAAAAAAAAGAAGAAGAAATTTAACGAATTTTTTTATTTTACCCATTTTCAAGCGAATTTTACTCAACAATTCTCAATAAAAATAAAACAAATCCCCATCAAAAATGTTAATTTACTGAGAGAACTAGAATAGCTCTTTCAAATGACACCAGAGGATCACTGCTGTGGGCCAATTTGATGAAGCAACATAATTTTTTGAAAAGTATATTTCCAATCAGTTAGGGCTGTGACAATTACACATGTAAATGTTTAAATGAACAAACCTTCAATTAAATGTTTAGACTCATCCTCCCAAAAGTTTAAACATTCGTGATTCACACTTGCCATTGAAATCAATAATAATTAAAACACACAAAACTTTCATTCAATGACTTTTACAATTCACTCTTTACATAAGATCAATAAAGGTTCTAATCCTTGTAAGGTAGGAGTTGAATTTTGTACTAATTAGCTATGAATGGGGCTATATGTGGCTTTGATTTGCCAAATTTTAAGAGCTACTTGATGTGCAGACTTGGGCTCGATTAACACAGACATAGGCTAAATCTCAGGTTAACACCTGTTTTACAAGCTGTAAAACTGACCCAGAAATTCATGGACAAAAAGGTTTGATTATTTATTTTTACCACAAATAAATGCAAACTTCACCTGATGAGTCAAATAGATTGCGTAAAAAGGAAAAAAAGATTGCAAAATAAATGAACAAGAATGTTTCAAAGTTGCCGAGATTTTAGTGTGGGTTCGCAAAGATCACTGCCACTTCCAAGAGGATCCCAAGAGGATCGTATCAAATACAGTACAGTTGGGAACAACCTCTACAATTCCTGCTACCATGGTTGCCATGGCGATAAAAACTTCAATCTTGGCGATCAAAAAATTGAAAAATGAAGAAAGAAAAGTCAGAAAGCTGGGATCGAGAGAGGAGGTGCATAGGTGAACAAAACAAAGTAAAGAGAAGGGGTGAAAGAGGAGAACTAAATATGGTTGTAAAGGGAAGCATGATGAAGGGAGGAGATAATTTTATACGGAGGGTGTTTCTGGAAGATCTCAGCAATTGAGTTGTGGGGAGCGAGGGAAGCTCTGGGAAGGTTGTACAGGGGGCAAGCAAGGAGAACGTGATGGACTGTGCGGGTGCAATGGCAATTGTTGCAGAGGGGCTGGGGAAGCAAATAAGGAGGTGGGAGTGAGTTAGGTGGGTGTGAACAATTCTAAGATGGGTAATGTGAACGTTGTCGACATGAGAGTGGTTGTTGATGGTGGGTTTGATCGGAATGGTGGGCTGGATGACATGGAATTTGTTATCAATTTGGGAGTCCCATAAGGTTTTCCAGCTGTCACAAGCAAGGGAAGTGATAAACAGTTTGATGTCAGAAAGGGTTTTGGGAAAAGGGGTAGGGGGAGGTTGAGGGCAAGCTTAGCGGCTGCATCAGCTCTGTCATTGCCAACATGGCTGGGTATCCAGAAGAAAAGAATATTTTTCCTGCAGAGGGTGGGCGAAAAGAGTTTCCGGAGGAGGAGATGGGATGTGAAGTTATTCCATTAAAGATTGAAAAAGAAGTAAGAACAGCCTTGGAGTCGGAAAAGATGGCAAAGTGGCCGAGCGGAGAGTACTCAATAAAGTTGAGGGCGAGGAGGATGGCCTTTGCCTTGGCTGAAAAGATGGACGAATAGTCGGAAAGTCTGCTACTGAGGGTTGTGTCTTGGATGACGGCAGCAGCAACTGTCTTGTTGCCTTCCTTGGAGCCATCGGTATAGATGGAGGTGTAGTTTGAGAGTTGGTCTTTGATTTGGTTGTGGAGATTGATGAAGAGGTTAGGGTAGGTTTGGGTTTTGTGATGAATGGAAAGGGCCCAGGTGGACAAGCCTGGACCATTGGCGCCGATATTATGTGCGATATAATATCATATCTGTTTACATACGGATGCAAGTATAGGTCCGTTAGCACTCATAATACATGTAGAATGACAGAGAGGTACTTAAGAAAATTATGATCATTTTTCTGATGGAAATGATCATATTGTTTGCTTTGTTGATCAGTCGTTACTGTCGATAATTGTTTTGTGTGTTTCTGAAATTAAAAAGAGTTGTCATTAAACAGTTAAAATATGAGTTAAATTAATCATGCAAGAAAATTGTCGGAGAAAGAATGTTTATTTTTTTCTTCAAAATTATAATTTAAAACAGATTTTTAAAGTGGCGAATAACTTTACAATTTTGGCGATTAAATGTTTTAAATGAGGGTACATGGTCGCCAGTTTTTTTCTGACTTGGCAACCACAAAGCTAACGCAGTTGTCGAGGAGGGTTGGTTGGGAATAGGGATATTTTTTCTACGGTATAGTTGATTGCGGGTGCACTTTGAAAATCTTTTACGGCAGTCTACCTGCTGAAAACATTTTCAAATGCTTGCAAGTCACGGCAAATTTACTTGCTGGTATGTTATTTCTGCATCTGTTTAAAGCGGGTTTCAACCATAGATCATTATTTTCTAAGCCTTACGGGTAAATTGAACACTTATTATAAGGCCCCTACTCAAAGTTTTGTAACATTCTTTGCTTGTTTTTGGGAGGGCCATCTCCATGGTTATGTGGTCGTTATTGTAGGGATAGAACCAGTTCTGTGAACATTTTCCTTTTATTTTTTCAACACTTCCGAGGTCCAGATTTTCTTGTATGGGGTTGGTGGTGTGAAGGAAGGAAAGGGGGAGAATTCAAATGAATGGAAATTCGGCCGTGTAAACATTTAGGCTATTAAACAAAAATGCACAGCCCTACAATCGTTCGTGTCATGACCATGCGAGAATCGAAGGTTGAATATCAAACTCACATGTGACAAAATTGTGATAAAATTTCTGTTGAGATGAACAGCCTCATAAAGTGCAAGAAGAATAGCATTGTCTGGTTCCACACTGGAAGAAAAATCACAATTTCATTAATAATATTCCTGCTGAAATGGATATAAATGAAAATCTTTTGACATTCACAAGACATTCTGTATTTTCTTAAATAACTACAATCTTGGATAAAACTTGTTTGAAACACTTAGTGAAAATATGTGATGCTTTTCATGAACCAGCTTTTCTATTGTAAATTATTCCACATTTAGAAATCATAAATGCTGGAAAATTTTCCTATTGCTTCTTCATTCCCTATTTTTTCATTTGTAATTAATATTCTAGAATTTTTCAAACATTTTTATAAATTTATTGACGCCGCAAGAATTTTCCTCCCCTACCTCACCATCTTAACCATCCTCTCCTCCCCCTCCCCATTCAACGTTAATAATGGGGGGGGGGGTTTCTTCTCAAAATGACGTTAAAACATTAAAAAAATCTAAGATTGAAAGGAGGAGGGGGTAGGGAGTTATGATTCTTGAAAAAATATAAAAGAAATATAACACTATAACATATGTAGTTCTCATAACGCTGAATTGTTCCAAGAGTTTTGTCCAAGATTGTAGTTCACTCTAATTTCACATACACACATTACATCAATACAAACAACAAAGGCAGTTGCAAGGGGAACAAACTAAATGCTATCAGTTTTGACTTCCTTTAAGAACTGCTGAAGAAAAAAATATGTACATCTTTCTTCTTTGCTTGATAACCTCTCTAGCTAAATCTGAACATGACAGTCTGTGATGTATTCAAAAAGCTTAAAAACTGCATAACTTGATAGTCTAGGATCACATAGAGTCGTGCATAAACTTAAAATGTTCAAGACCTAAAACAAAACTCCATTCAAATTGCTTGAAATTCGGCATTTCACAACATTGAATTTTTAGATCTCAATATGCAGATTTGATCTAGACATGATTTCTCATATTTGAATGGGCAGACACAATCAATCCATTGTGATTTAAAGGAGCACTAGACCGAAAACTGGGGGCGCTCATTTTTGAAATTTCACAGATATAATATCCACAACAGATCAATAAACTTCATGCCTCCATAGCCCACAGATGACACAAGGGCAAAGGTCACTTGCATATTCATATTAACTAAAAACTTACAATACCATTGCATGCTAGATAAGCATTTGATTTTTTGGGGGACTAGTGCTCCTTCAATTCTTTGCTAGAATGAGAGCATCTGGTTGTAAGAAAGAGTCATTATCAAACCCCTAAGCAACATCATTGACCTTTTAATGACCTTTCAGTTTTGATTTTCAGATCTTTTCTCATCAGAAACAGTTGGTCATAATTCAGAGAGTTAGCAATGTTGATCCAAAATACGGTAAACTAGCAAAAACATGATAATGTTTTTCATGTTCCCTATCTTCCTACCCCTTAAGTCTTTACAAATCATACTACAGTTGCTTGAGTAGAGTTTAATCATACTACAGTTGCTTGAGTAGAGCTTAATCATACATTTGCTTTAGTAGTTTAATCATACTACATTTGCTTGAGTAGTTTAATAATACTACATTTGCTTGAGTAGAGTTTAATCATACTACATTTGCTTGAGTAGAGTTTAATCATACTACAATTGCTTTGAGTAGAGTGTAATCATACTATATTTACTTGAGTAGAGTTTAATTATACTACATTTGCTTGAGTAGAGTTTAATCATACTACATTTGCTTGAGTAGAGTTTAATCATACTACATTTGCTTAAGTAGAGTTTAATCATACTACATTTGCTTGAGTAGAGTTTAATCATACTACATTTGCTTGAGTAGAGTTTAATCATACTACATTTGCTTGAGTAGAGTTTAATCATACTACATTTGCTTAAGAAGAGTATAATCATACTACATTTGCTTGAATAGTTTAATAATACTACATTTGCTTGAGTAGAGTTTAATCATACTACAATTGCTTGAGTAGAGTTTAATCATACTACAGTTGCTTGAGTAGTTTAATCATACTACATTTGCTTGAGTAGAGTTTAATCATACTACATTTGCTTGAGTAGAGTTTAATCATACTACATTTACTTGAGTAGAGTTTAATCATACATTTGCTTGAGTAGAGTTTAACCATACTACATTTGCTTGAGTAGAGTTTAATCATACTACATTTGTTTGAGTAGAGTGTAGTCATACTACATTTGCATGAGCAGAGTTTTATCATACTACATTTTCTAGGGTAGTTTAATCATATTACATTTGCTTGAGTAGTTTAATCATACTATATTTGTTTGAGTAGACTTTAATCATACTACATTTGCTTGAGTAGAATTTAATCATACTACATTTGCTTAGAGCTTAATCATACTACATTTGCTTGAGTAGAGGTGCAGTGGTTTATAAGTCTTGCCCCTATCTAAAAGATACCCTGTTTGAATCTCATCACGAGAGCTGCATTATGTCATTAAGCCAGACAATTAACTCTGCTTGCTTCAGTTAACTTAGCTGTAAATGAGTGCCAGCACTGCTGGGAAGGTAACCTGCAACAAGCTGGTGACCAGGGGGAGCCAGGTGCTCTCAATCAGTTTAATACACCACAGAAAGCATGGATAAGCACTGGCCTGATGGTCATCATGGCCTAAATATTGATATAACTTGGATAAGTATGGACAAAACAAACACTAATCAAGTGTTTATTCACCACTAAGTGCAGCTTGGTGATCATGGCTAAGACCTAATTACTGACTTACTCATGTGCAGTTGTTCCATTGACATCAGGTACAAAAATGTTACCAACCTATAACAAAGAAAAAATAAGTTTGTCACTTATGAAAAATAATTTGAGCTATAAACATTCAGTCTATGCCATTCAAATCCACCAGTGTCCACTCATAAAAGCATCCTTTTGAAGTCTAATTAAACCTATTGTCCTTCGTCGGCTGAAACTACCTGGTCATTTATTAATAACTAGTAACAAATTTTGCCTACTTAATGTGAGCATACAATGAGCAACAAATGAATCTAATTACTTTAATTTGTTCTAAGATCAGCTCTTTGTTTAATATCAAAGATTACATCATTTAAAATCATGAAACATCACATGATAACAATCAAGACTAATAATTAAAGTTATGCAGATGAAATTTCAGTAAGTAATCAAATAATGGTTCAAATTGGCAATTTTCCAAATTTTATCAACAAACTTTTCATCACCACCTTCAACCATCCATGCTTTTAAAATACGGACAATTTTGCCGAAGTACAAATGCAACCTTCATAGGTCATGATAAAATTTTGCAACTTCTGTGCAATGTGTGACACATGGCTTGCAAATGGTGTCAACCATTTTCCTTTATCAAATTAAACCTACCATTGATGTGAATGTAGAGAACCATCCCCCGCCTGGGTTGTCATCTGTTGATTCTCGAAACTTTCTGCAAGAAACAATACAACCAAGTTGAATCAAGTTGCATTTAGAAAAAAGAAGACTTATATAACTCTGCAATTTGAGATATCAAACATCTAAGTTGGCAAATCATTTTGATTGTTGAAATATTTCACTAACAGGATAAATAATTTGGTTCATCAACCTGATTTAATCCATTTCAATGTTACATCTTCCAGATCAAAAAGTATGAAGAAAAAAACATGTGCTCACTTGTTGTGATTGGTAAGAACAGTGGATATCACCCAGCCAAGACCCTGTAAAATAATATTATACAAATTACATAATTAATACATTGATTACATCAATTACATTGATAAAATCACAAATTTAATTTTCTTTTTATTAAAGTAATAAGGCACAATGCCATTTTTTAAAGCTGTAAACTGGTCAATTATTAATTATGTGGCATTTTTAAACTATTTTCTTGATTTTCAACCGATCTTAAAACAATGCTGGTAATGTTGCCTCCAGTTATGTAAATAACATAACCTCAAAATAATTTTTTCATTCAAGTTGTATTACAGCACAATTTAGGTTGTACATATAAAACCAAATCTTTCAGCCCTGATGACAATTCTTCCATTATCCAGAGTAGGAAAGTTCAACCAAATGTATAAATTTTACAGCAGTGTGAAAATATCTATACAACATTAATTTTTAGATTGTGTGAGTTTTACCCACGTTGGAATTTCCTGACTTACCGTTAGAGCAACTTCATCATCCAGAATAGAGAGCTTCACGATATATGGATTTGCCGACTGAGTGAAAAAGTGAATGAAGAAAATATGTAAGATAACTACACGAATCCAACCAATGTACAACATTCGCAGGCTTCTGGAGAGTGTCATACTGATGTCATCTGACTCATGCGGAGCTGGGAAAAATGTACGATTCCGGCGGTTATAACAGCGGGAAAATCGAGAATTCGCGGGAAGAATAAAAAATATAAAAAAAATTTCAATTAATTAGATTTCTTTAGTAAACAGTAGTATATGTTGGTAAATGTGCTCGAAAAATGCCTCCCATTTAATGGTGTGATGAAAAGTACATTAGATTGTAAAAAAAGAAGTATATAAAGATGTATTTACTACATTAACGTTATTTCTGTTGTGATTTTTCGTGGGAAGATTTTCTATACCTATATTCAGAACATGGAAAGTTTTATAATTAATTCCAACTCCAGACTCATGCACTTGGGAGACAAGAGACTTTAGAAGAAAGTATGGAGACACCAAAGTACGGGTTTTGAAACCAAAACATTAGTAAGGCACTGCTTCAAAATTTGGCCTGCAATTTTCAAACAACAAATTAACCACATCATTCCACAAGATTAACTTTGCATCATAACATTGAGGTATAAATAGGTCTATGCTCATAGTTCATTTCACCTTTCCCCAGCAGCAAAGACAAACAATGCCAGCATTGATTACGGTTACTATTTATATTACAAAGGATTGCCATTATATTCAGATGTGTGTCACTAAAAATACCATTTAACACCAGTGGGAATAGTTTTTATCTTGAAGGAGCCTTGGAGAGGTGAAACTGTATACAGTTTTGAGGTTTAAGAAACAAAGAAATATATAACTTTTACTCTGACGGGCACTGCTCCATTTGAGGGCCAGTTGAGATGTTGCTGGTTTTAAGCAAAGCCATTTCTAATGAAAATGCTATTTTTTCATGAAAAAGATATATAAAAAAAAATACTTCAGACCTACAATCTCCCACAAAATTAAATGGAACAAACCCTGCTCCCCTCTTACATGTTGACATTTTCTACGTAGAGAGACTTGAATTTGAAAGGCCCAACAATAAAAAGGGTATTTGAGGGTTGTATGCACTTTGAAATGTATGTAAATAAGATGTGCATTGTTAGGTTTGTTTCATTGTTGCTGATTGAAATCTTTATTTTTGAGAGGAAGGTACAAAACCTTCCATAGATAGATGTGCTTTACACACCACCTGGATCAGGTTTGACCACAGATATAATGATTTTCTGACAATTATATTAGTTCAATTAAAAATGCAACTCTCACAGTTTGTTATCTTTACATAGCTACAAGCAATTCATTTTCAGTCATCATTAGAATCATGTGTAGCAGATAATCAACCATTACATAACAAAACAATCACATGATCATACATCACAAATTATATTAGTTAATTCATGTCGCACCATTATCCTATCTTCACACAATGACACATCATATCCACTGCTGTGAACCACAAAATAACCTATCATTTCTACACATTCATTACTTATAACAGAAAATGGACACCTGCATAAGGCCAACATACAAGTGCTTACCTCGTATTTCCGGTAGTTGACCAGTATGGCAAGTAAAAGCACTGCTTCATACCCGTGGTCCTGCCTGCTGACAGGATTGGAGAGAATCTGGACAAATACAAACACAAACCAACTGTTCAACCATCACTTAATACATAAGCTATATGAAGGCAATTGACTAAACTGCTTACATAAAAAAAAGTACCAACAGTTTCATAAAAGATCAGTTTTCTATCTATATCCATTCCTTTAAAATTGTCTATCATGGTGATTTGAAGTGGTGCAGCAAATTCTGACCAAATGTTTTTGAGTCTTTGCCATGTCCCCAATGAAATTCTAGCAGGAATATAATCTCTCATTGTTTTCAGTGACTAAAATTTGGAATGAAACAGAGCAAGACAACTGGTAAATAACCACCTCTTATATGCTTAAAGCTCTATGGACAAGTAGAGGCAACAGTGGCTCAATTGATGTCTCTGAGTTAGGAAATAAGCCACACCCACCATAGCAACGCGGTAACTTAAGTGGAGCAAACAAACCTCAAATCTGAAATCATGCATGATTGACATTTAGATGTTCATGTGGCCTGCCACAAGCATTAATCCATTTATGGCACTTCTTCAGATCTTTAGAGATTTTAGCAAAAGGATTTAACAAAATTCCATTTGCTAGCCATTCTGGGTAACAGCAATCAGATTTACAAAGACTGTAGCAGCCTATGGGTGCATTTTTTGTTCACCATCTTGTCATCACTCAGTCTGCATGTACATAAATTTGTTTTGTGAAGTATATTGCATTAATTGCATGAGCATATGTCGCTAGCTGATTGTACTGTACCAGTACCGTGTAGGATTTTTGTTCCACAAAGTTATGCAGATTTTGTTGCTAGGCAAATTTGTGTGGTAATTGGTTGAAAAAGCTGTCAATCAATTTAATACAGAAAGGTCAATTGTTAATGAAAATTATTAACTAGAACGGTAAATACCATCATGTTTCGCATGCCCATGCAAATTGACACCCATATCATATGACCCAGCCAATTATAAGAATGGCATCTCATACTAAGTCCCACATGGCAACCCATGTCCCACATGACACTCCAACCTATGTCCCACATGACAATCAATCCCTTGTCCCACGTGGCATTCCACCATATGTCCCACATGGCATCCCATCCTATGACCCACATGGGATCCCACCCTGTGTTCCACATTACATCCCATCCCATGCCTTGTCCCACATGGCTTTCCACCATACCTCCCACATCGCATTCAACCATACAGTATGTCTCACATGGCATCCACCATGTCCCACATGACATTCCATCATGTCCCACATGGCATCCCACCCTATGTCCCACATGGATCCCATCCTACATGTATGTTCCACATAAATTCAACCATATGTACCACATGACATCCCTCCTAATGTCCCACATGGCATCCCTCCCTGTGTCCCACATGGCATCCCTCCTTAAGTCCATATGCAATCACATCATGTAACACTCCCTAACTGAGCAAACTCAATCAATAAGTCTGTGTCACTTAATATACTGTAGCAACTTTATGCAATTGACCACAATAATAAAGGTGGAGTTTAATAATCATGCCTGATACAACCATTATTGCCAAAATATTTTGAAAATTTTCAAGGATTTTAAATCTTCAGTGCTACGAGAGAGACGCTTGAGGATTTCTGAAGAATATTGGAAAATTATATCATTTTACAGTTAACTTCTAAGGAAATATTAAATGTTTTGTACACTTTTTTGAAGGAAACTTAAAGTCTTTAATCTGTCTTAAGTGTCATATAAAAAACTTTAACATTTTGTAAGGAAATTCTAACCTTCCATTAGGATATCTGAAGAAACTTTTAACATTTTCTGAGGAACTTTGAAGAAACTTTAACATTTCTGAGGAAATCTCAGGAAAAATTGTGGATGGCCAAAATCGCCATTACATAGGTGCGCATTATGTTTCGCATGCTCACCAAAAACCATGACAAGTTGCAAAAAATTAATGAAAAAGTTATTAAATATTGTTCATTTGATAAGTTGTTTGGAATTCTAATACAAATATGTTAAGTATCCAATTTTGCTCCAATAATTCATGTCATATGTGAAATAGTATAAAATGTGCAAACTAATATTACCTGAATAATGGACTCAAATACACTGTTGATCATTAAATACTCCAGGAGGGTATTCCGACTCACATTGTCTGTGATCTGACGAACAAAAGAAGGGAAAAGGGACGAATCATTGTAATATGAAAACCAAATTCAGATTGACTCTCATCTGCTTGCACCACATAAGCCAGGGATAAGCAACAGCCTTAGGCCTAAAAAAACAAAAAAAATAGTCTGCCCTCCTCCGTCGCCCCTAAGTCGCCGAAAAATAGGAACGGCGTTTTTTAAACATTGTTTTTTTTCCAAAAAAAATCCATTCACTTGAAAATAAAGCCTGCACTGCCCACAAGAGCCAGTGACAGAATACAGAATTGTCCTGCCTGTTTGTAATGCATTTGCTTTGATATTCATCTAAGGACCTTGATCTGACAACACACCAATTGTTTAAGGACCCAGGTCACATTTGAGGAATTGAACACAAGTCCTTAAACGTTTTTGTTATACACAAGAAAATATTTAATTCAAGATGGTGCTTGAGAAGTTTTACAGATGTCCTTAATGAACCGGTTGAATCAAACATCTAATTTCAGACTATCTTCAGAGTGCCAAAAATTCCACGCTGATTTATTATTTAAATGGATTGCGCCACAAATTCTTAACACAGCTACCCGCTGATTCACCGCGAGTACTTAGCTGTTTAGTAAAACTGAAAATTATGTAACACACACAGAAGTCCTTAAATGAGTAGCTGTATCAAATCTTGTCCAGGGTCCTAGATGCTTAGCAAAACCTACAGTATTTTTGTTTACTTTTCAAGTCCCCTTACCCTACAAGCAATTAACAATGATAAAACAACAATTGTTCCAGCTCCACTACTTCATTATTGGTCTGTATCACCCTCAAATGGATAGTTTGATTCAGAGTCCTCGATTAGTATATGAAGCACGTATGGGTGAGTGTGTCAGGCAAGGAAAAGAAAATCCCAAATCACACAAAAAGCATAAGTGAGATATAAAAACTGAGCAAAATAAAAGAAATCGACAGTATGAAAATGAAGCGAAGTGTTTTAATTATGTTTTATAAGTATTCTTGATATTAAACCCTGAGTAAGCCAGTCATCATCGCAAGCCCTTGATACTAAACCCTGAGTGAGCCAGTCATGATCGCAAGCTCTTGATACTAAACCCTGAGATAAGCCAGTCTTGATCGTCGTGAGGAAAGATGACATTTCAATGATGCAAACAAACATTTTTTTAAGCCTTATGGGCCTTCGTGGGGCTGGCAAAGATTGAACTGTTTTATTAAACAAATCCATAACGGGAACACTTCACACAGGACAAAAGCTTTAGCAAAGTCATGTAAATAAAAATAGAAACTTACTGTGGCTATTAAAAGAAGAAGTCGGAGCGCTAAGTTCTTCAAGCTGACTGAATACTCTCCAATCATCAGAGCGTTTAGATTCTCCACCAATTCCTGCAAGGGATTCAATAAGAAATAAGTCAGATGAAAATGGGATATCCCAACGGATACAAAGTACAACCAAACATTGTGATTGTTTTCATCTTATAAACAGCAGTTATCATAAAGCAACGGGATCCTTACCTTTATGTATTGTATTAGAGGGATCTGGACACTTTAACAACAAAAACCTCAATTGTATCGTAACCATACACATACCCATACCTATACCCCTAACTAACATCTAACTGGAAAAGACAATTCAACAACTAAGATGCTAGAAAGATCTAGAGCTCTCCTCCTAATTATACATCACACAGTTACATATTATTACATTACATTGAACCAGAATTCGCAAACAATTTAAATCCCTCACCGCTAATAACATGCTTTCTAGCCTCTGTCACACCTGCAAGCCCACCCTCTCTTCCACATGCTATACCATGCTACTTCCTCCATACAAAAATCAGACATGAAAATCCAGATGCCATTCCACCACATGACCCATATGTCATCACACCTGCAATGAAGATGACATCCCACCATATGACTTGCCACCCTGTTCCATATACCATGCTACCCTGTCCCACATGTCATTTACCCTTGTACCAAGTGCCATCCCACCCTGTCCCACATGCCATCCCACCTGAAATCCAAATGACTTCCATCACATGCCATCATGTCCCACATGCCA
The DNA here is from genome assembly GCA_020152595.1 of Chiridota heheva. Taxonomy (NCBI): domain Eukaryota; kingdom Metazoa; phylum Echinodermata; class Holothuroidea; order Apodida; family Chiridotidae; genus Chiridota; species Chiridota heheva. The sequence goes on along the minus strand of JAIGNY010004575.1, from coordinate 2,749,990 downwards.
TGTCACACTATCTCACATGTCATCCCACCGTCCCCATGCCATCCCAACCTGTCCCCATGCCATCCCACCTCATCACACATGCAACCCAAGCCTGTTATAAATGCCATGACACCACCTTGTTTCACATGTCATGCCACCCTGTCCTACATGCCATAACATCCTGTCACTTTCCTTGGCACCCTAACCCACATGTCACCCTGTCCTACATGCCACCCTAACCCACATGCCACCCTGTCCCACATGCCACCCTGTCCCACATGCCACCCTGTCCCACATGCCACCATCCCAAATGCCACCTTGTCCCAAATGCCACCCTGTCCACACCCACATGCCACCCTGTCCCCACCCTGTCCCATATGCCACCCCATTCCATCCCCATGCCATCCCATCCTGTCCCACCCTGTCCCATGCCACCCTGTCCCACATGCCACCCTGTCCCATGCCACCCTGCCACCCCCTGTCCCACATGCCACCCTGTCCCCACATGCCACCCTGTCCCACATGCCACCCTGTCCCAAATGCCACCCTGTCCCAAATGCCACCCTGTCCCAAATGCCACCCTGTCCCACATGTCACCCTGTCCCACATGCCACCCTGTCCCACATGCTGTCTTATATTTCATCCCATTTTGTCCCCCATGCCATCCTGTCCCCCATGCCATCCCACCTACATCTATCTACCAATCATTATGCCATCTTCCACCCACCATTCTTTCCTCCCATCCCCTCACTTCTATAAACCCAACATGCCCCATTCACCTACCATCCCCCTTCACCTGCCATCCTCAATTAATCTACCATCCTCCATTCACCTACCATCCTCCATTCACCTACCATCTTCCATTCACCTACCATCCTCCATTCCCCCAACATGCACCATTCGGCTTCCATCCATTTCACCTGCTACCCAACTCACCTTTTGCCATCCACGCATCTACCAAATATATTGTTAACAACCTAATCATTCCAACCTTTAATACAACTTACACTTACTCCATCGCAGCAAAGCTCCCCCCACCCCCATAACTGAAATCTGACTGCCCAAAAAAAAAAACATGCTGAACTTTTTCCCTTATAAACCAAATAGGGCTAATCTATCTACCAAAACAGATTTTTAATTCATTGCAGATTAATTTGGAGACTATCATAAGTCTTTTATGTTTCTACTCTATTCAAGCAAAGACTTATTGTTTTTTTCCTATTCATTACCAAGACATTTAATTATAAATTCCATACATTCATCAGCTCTATTATTCAACTAATTTTCATCCCAAACAAATATTTTACTTGCTATTCAAGTCTGGAATGCATTTGTTCCAAGTTCTTTCAAAGCAAGTTTTTTACTTTATATAAATTTCTTTTCATAAAAAGTTGGAATTCCATTTTGAGGGCTAAAATCTATTGTCCCCCAGTAGCTGAATAATGCATGAAGTCGGACGGACAATGGATGTGGACGAACAGACTGACGAACAAATGGACGAACAAATGTTACAGATGCTATATTCCTCTTCACCAACTTCATTGGTGAGGGAATAAAAAAAATCCTCAAATCTTAATCGGTATGAACTCAAAAAGTACATTAGATTTTTTTAAAATAAAGACTTAAGACCTTATGAACCATTTACAAGGAAATTGCAGGCTTGAATGGACCTACAGGGGTGTAGCATGGTTGAGACTTCAAAACACAGAATAGTCTGAATGTATGCTCCATTGATATCTTTGGGTTTCTAAAATTTCACATGACTTAACAAACCTACTGAACTTAACTGACTAATATAACAAATATATTACTTTCTATTTAAACTATTTCATTACTGTTAATTAGAGTTGTTCATACCTCCCCCCCCCACCCCTCCCCCATGGCAATTTCAACATGGGTATGATTCCTCATCCCCAATACAGTCTACCTCAGATATCCTAGGCCTACATTAGTCACAAAAGATACAAGAGGCTATAAACTTTTAAAACACAAAAACAGCTAGATGAGCTTGGTTGTTGTAGTCTAGCAAACAGTTATGTCTAGAAATGACACACTGTTTCATCCTTAAAATGTTTGTAATGCTTCCATCGATGAAAAATTAGCATAAAATGTTTGCTGTACCTGAACGATAGCCTCTGCTTGATCAAAGCCCACCAGGATATTGATGATGTCAAACCATGGTCGACTAAACTTTGTTTGCATACACCTCGACCAACGCACACAGAGTCTGAAAGGGCAAGCAAAATCAGTGTTTCATTCAAATGTACAACAAGTGACAAAATACTTTAAACATTTTTTTTTTTTTACTTCTTTTTTTACAGACTGACACAATACTCTTAGGCAAATAGCAATTGTTATTTTCATGAGTTGATGAAAATAACCATTAAAATAAAAAATGCTTACTAAAAATTGATTGCTTATGTTATTGAAGATATATTGCCAGCTGATCAACTTCTCCTCAAATAATTTTTAAATGCATCGTTTTAAAACAAACATTTAAAAAAAAAGTAATATCAATCATTTCTGAACACAGTAGCTTACCAGCTACGTAAGCCAGTTCTGCCCACTACTTATAATTCATCTAATTTCCAACCTCATATTTCCCTGATTTTGAAGAAAAACAAAATTTAAAAAGTGCTTTTTCACAGAATACCAACTTTTCAGCAAAGTTTTCAAACAAATGTGTTTACCTGTAGAGCGTTAATTATTTTGATTGGGTATTCCTCCTTCAAACATTTCATTGAGTGGTAGAATAAACTGTTGATATTTTCCTAAAAACAGCAAAGGGAAGAAAACATCAGACACCACAAAGTCAGACACTTAATTGTTTGATTAATAAGACTTATGGCAAGACACTTGTAAAGGTCAAACTGCCAGAAATATTTAATTACACCTAATCAACTTAAAAGAACTAATAGAGCAATTTTAGAGTGAGTAAACTATAAGGTGTAATATGCAGAAGTTGAATGAAAAAGAAAATGCATTTAAGTAAATTTATCTTTATTTCCATTTTTGGTTCAGATTGAGAGGACAGGTTAGATGATACTGATCAAGTTGATTTAACTGAGAAAGGAGAGGAAATTTGAAAACCAATATCAAAGTAAGATTTCTAACTTTTTGCAAAAGATATAACAACAGAATAATTTGATCTATACAAAACCTTTAACCAACTTCATGAAAGGAAAAGTAGAAAAACAAGCTAAAGACACACTAAAGATATCTTGAAATTTGTCATGTCTGTAAAACAATAAGAAAATGAGTAAAGTGTTAAAGGTATATGGACAGGTAGAGGCAACATTAGCCAAATTGATTTAAAGGTATGTATTGACAGGTAGAGGCAACGTTAGCTAAATTGATTTAAAGGTATAGGGAGAGGTAGAGGCAACATTAGCTAAATTGATTTAAAGGTATATATGGACAGGTAGAGCGACATTAGCTAAATTGATTTAAAGTCCAGTACAACGCATGAAGAAAGCAACATTTTCATCAAAATCACTTAAAAAATTGTTATTTTACAGCTTTTTGAAGACTGTTCAAATATGCACATTTTTGTGTTACACTTGTGATGTATTTACCTTTTCTGGAAAAAACATACATTGGTAAAGGAAAAAACATGAAAATAAAAGAACCACACACAAGCTTCTTTTGATTTGTAAAGTGCGCTATGTCAATAATTATCTGAATTAAGTCTGAAAGATGCTTTAACTTCCTATACAAAATTCGAAATATCATTTTCACCTGCACTAATGCAATTGTAAAAGAAACAGGGCTGTATTACTTGATGATAAAAAAAAAAGATTACAGAACAATTTAACTAAATATCTTTTATCTAGGCACTATTTTCTTATGTAAATCCATTGTTGTTTAACCCTCTGCCATTTCTCTTTAAAAAAGCAAAGATAATTCCAATGAAAAGGATTCGATCTTTGACAATCCCCCAACCAACCTCAAGCTGGAGAAGGCATTTTGAGCATTTTTAAGGTCTGAGATGAAGGGAAGAAATATAAAGCAAAACAAAACCATTTTGAGTTGTTCTCCTATTCATACATGACATTTGTTCAACATATTTACAAAATGTCACACTTTGATTACTCATAACATTAAAACTACACATGCTTTTTTCAAAATTCAAAGACTATTAAACCTGGATTTTAATAATCTTTTCAGTCATTGGTTGAATAAAAAGTTTTTGTACCTGTGCATGAGTATATGAACAAACCTTTATGTAGCCAAGCTGCTCAGATTGCAGACTCCCTAATTCGCTTTCTATGTATAAAACATTGGCCTGCAAAAAAAGAAAATTAACACGAGGTGATATTGTAATTGCAAAGTTATGAATACTGCATACAATTTTCCCACAAATGCTATTAACTTAACAAATTTATCTAATTCATTAATTTGGTCTCCACATACATCATATACTTCAAATGTATTCCTTTTAATTCAATATCAAATTCAATTCAAGGATATTTTATTAAATACTTCTTTGACTGCTTGTATATTTATTGTAATAATGTTGTTTTTCTCCATTGGGTATAGACAGCTACATTAAAATGAGTTTTTGTATTCAAAAGGCAATCCACTATTAAGGGAACTACAACAATTTTTTCACCCTAACCATGCTCCCCTTGTAAATAAATTTTATTTTGAAATTTTGTAGCATTGTAAGGAGAATGTAGTCCACTTTATAAACACTGAGACTTACATGAAGTGGTCATTATGGGAGATACTCCAGATGTGATAAAACACTGAGACTTACATGGAGTGGTCATTATGGGAGATACTCCAGATGTGATAAAACACTGAGACTTACATGGAGTGGTCATTAGATGTGATAAAACACTGGACTTACATGGAGATGTGATAAAACAGATGTGATAAAAACACTGAGACTTACATGGAGTGGTCATTAAGGGAGATACTCCAGATGTGATAAAACACTGAGACTTACATGGAGTGGTCATTATGGGAGATACTCCAGATGTGATAAAACACTGAGACTTACATGGAGTGGTCATTATGGGAGATACTCCAGATGTGATAAAACACTGAGACTTACATGGAGTGGTCATTAAGGGAGATACTCCAGATGTGATAAAACACTGAGACTTACATGGAGTGGTCATTATGGGAGATACTCCAGATGTGATAAAACACTGAGACTGACATGGAGTGGTCATTATGGGAGATACTCCAGATGTGATAAAACACTGAGACTGACATGGAGTGGTCATTATGGGAGATACTCCAAATGTGATAAAACACTGAGACTTACATGGAGTGGTCATTATGGGAGATACTCCAGATGTGATAAAACACTGAGACTTACATGGAGTGGTCATTATGGGAGATACTCCAGATGTGATAAAACACTGAGACTTACATGGAGTGGTCATTAAGGGAGATACTCCAGATGTGATAAAACACTGAGACTTACATGGAGTGGTCATTATGGGAGATACTCCAGATGTGATAAAACACTGAGACTTACATGGAGTGGTCATTATGGGAGATACTCCAGATGTGATAAAACACTGAGACTGACATGGAGTGGTCATTATGGGAGATACTCCAAATGTGATAAAACACTGAGACTTACATGGAGTGGTCATTATGGGAGATACTCCACATGTGATAAAATAATGAGACTTACATGGAGTGGTCATTATGGGAGATACTCCAGATGTGATAAAACACTGAGACTTACATGGAGTGGTCATTATGGGAGATACTCCAGATGTGATAAAACACTGAGACTTAAATGGAGTGGTCATTATGGGAGATACTCCACATGTGATAAAACACTGAGACTTACAAGAGGTGGTCATTATGGGAGATACTCCACATGTGATAAAACACTGAGACTTACATGGAGTGGTCATTATGGGAGATACTCCAGATGTGATAAAACACTGAGACTTACATGGAGTGGTCATTATGGGAGATACTCCAGATGTGATAAAACACTGAGACTTACATGGAGTGGTCATTATGGGAGATACTCCAGATGTGATAAAACACTGAGACTTACATGGAGTGGTCATTATGGGAGATACTCCAGATGTGATAAAACACTGAGACTTACATGGAGTGGTCATTGTGGGAGATACTCCAGATGTGATAAAACACTGAGACTTACATGGAGTGGTCATTATGGGAGATACTACAGATGTGATAAAACACTGAGACTTACATGGAGTGGTCATTATGGGAGATACTCCAGATGTGATAAAACACTGAGACTTACATGGAGTGGTCATTATGGGAGATACTCCAGATGTGATAAAACACTGAGACTTAATGGAGTGGTCATTATGGGAGATACTCCAGATGTGATAAAACACTGAGACTTACATGGAGTGGTCATTGTGGGAGATACTCCAGATGTGATAAAACACTGAGACTTACATGAAGTGGTCATTGTGGGAGATACTCCAGATGTGATAAAACACTGAGACTTACATGGAGTGGTCATTGTGGGAGATACTCCAGATGTGATAAAACACTGAGACTTACATGGAGTGGTCATTATGGGAGATACTCCAGATGTGAGATAATTGATCTCACACAATATTACTAGCATGCTCCCTCATTATCAGGGATTTTTTTCATCGCTACCAGAATATCTCTCAAGAAAGAGGCTCAAAGTTTGTCCCGAATGTTCATCATTATTCGTGCTGTCACGACATGGCTCAATTAGGTATCGATGATTGTGGAGAAAAATATTGCGATAAATCGTATATCACGATACTTTTCTAGAAAACTGACTCATGAAGCAAAATGTTAATATCATTAACATTATATGATCATGGAGTTACAATTTATTCCATGATATAATGAATGCAAGAAAAAATGATTTGCAGATCTAGCAGACGACATGATCGCGTGACTATCGCGTGATCGCGTGGGAAAAGAGATATCGCGATAATTGATATGTCATTACAACACTAATCATTATTAATATCTGAAGATTACCCTCTCTGCTACTCCTTGGTTCTACCATTCTCTAGATTGTGCACATACATTTCACCAACAATGGTGCATTTTAGATTGACTACCAGTCACAAACAGACACAAACCTTGAGAAGGAAGAATTCATCCCAGAAGTTTGGACTTTCTCTCGTCGGATCTTTGCCCTAAGAAGAGAAATATATTAGTTACAATTGGATTCTTCACTACACTTGAAGAACAAAATGAATACAACAAAAAGCTTCATTAGTGAATTCAGTTAACTTTGTATACAGCATTTGTAGTTCCACTAGCAAGCTCTCATACACCATATAATCAAAATATTGGTTCAGATACTAAATTTACTAGGGCCCAAAAAACTGGAAGTTTAGAAAAATGATGTGTGGTGAAATAGAATGTAACAAATATTTATCTAACCTTTTACATACACAATAACTGATATGGTTTATTGATGAGTACACTATTTAATTACCAATTACAAAGTGTTGCATTCTGAGAGAACCAATCACTTGGGTTTGAAAATGCATACTAAAGTTTTCAATTTATGATAAACTTTTGAAAATTTTGTGATGTATACAAAAGTAAGACACCTCAGAATCTTTGTTATATTTGAAATTTCTTTAATATATATCATATTTCAATCATTGAAAATGATACAAATATCATTTACAGAACTTAGATGTTGATTCAGGGTATGGATAAGATCCAAAAATTATTTGTCTGATCAACTACTGATTTTCACAGAATTTTGGCAAAGAATTAAAAAACAATTGATTAAACCTAACAAAATTATCAACTGCTAACAACACAAGACATTATAAGTTGGTCTTCTAAAAATGCAATATGTGCAAGGAATTTGCACCCAAACTGCATAAACATCACAACCCGAATGCACCTAAAACAACAATGGGAAAAAGTCAAAACTTTTATCTTTGTCAATTTTTACCTGTAGAAAGGCGTCGTAAATATCCAAAATTTTCTCCTTCAATGGCATCTTTGAGCCAGATCCCTGCCGCAGCAAAACCTGATTCTTGGATCGAGGCATAGTGATGTTCAACAATTACATTTCCTGTGTATGAAATAGCTTCAAAGGTTGACCGCACCACTTTCTCTTCTAAAAGGAAGGAAACACTTGGTATAATTTATATCTGAACTATTAGGATGCATTTAAATGTCTTCCTTTTCTAATATTTTATAAGTAACAACTAATTATATAAAAATCGGACAAACAAATCAGCTATCTCTTGACCATTCATGAACAAACTTATAAATTGTGATGTAAAAAAGACCAAAGTTGAGTTGGTAAAGTCAACTTGGCACATGCAGCTTCATGTATTAGTTTCAACAAACACTGCACAACAACAGGTCTACCCTTACAACATTTTTAGCTTGTGCAAGCATGCTGCAAGCTTGCTGCAAGCTTGCTGCAAGCTAGTATTTGGAACAAATACTAACTTGCTCAAGCTAACATTAGCTTGTGCAAGCTAGCATAAGATATTTGTTAGCTTGCACAAGCTTGCAGAAAGTTTTGCTAGCTTGCAGCACACTTGTGACAAGCTAACATTTTTAGCTTGCTGTGCAAGCTAGTATTTGGAACAAATACTAGCTTGATCAAGCTAACATTAGCTTATGCAAGCTAGCATAAGAAATTTGTTAGCTGCAGGTTTTGCTTGCTTGCACAAGCTTGCAAATAGTTTTTGCTAGCTTGCACAAGCTAATTCGTTCCAAATACTAGCACTAGCTTGCAGCATGCTTGCTGCAAGCTTGCAGCATGCTTTCTTCAATCTTGCAGCATGCTTTCTGCAAGCTTGCAGCACACTTTCTGCAAGCTTGCAGCACACTTTCTGCAAGCTTGCAGCACACTTTCTGCAAGCTTGCAGCACACTTGCGCAAGCTAAAAATGTTATCTTGTCGCAGGCGTGCTGCAAACTTGTCGCAAGCGTGCTGCAAGCTTGCTGCAAGCTTGCTGCAAGCTAATATTTCTGTAAGGGTGATACTTCGCATTTAGTAACAAGTATTCACACATGATACAAAATATTTTTCAAAATGCTTTACAAATACCTCTGGTGAACATTAATCAGTAACAATGATTCATTAATGATATTGATGTTACACGATAAGACAAAGTTTTAAACTTTAACATATCTTCAACGGAATAAGATTTTTGAACACTTCCTTCACCATTTCATTTCTTTTGAAGTCCTCTTTCAAATATGGACATGCTTGACCACTGAACTAATCCTTCAATACATTGAACAAATGTGATGTATGAACAGAAAAACACCTCAATCTGCTTTTGTTTTTCTTTATATTTCTTTTCTTAATTCAAGACCTTAAAATTGTTTAAAATGACTTATCTCGCTTGGGGTTGGTTGGGGTATGGTAAAGATCAAATCCTCTTTGTTAGAACTATTTTCGCTTTTTCAAAGAGAAATGGCAGAGGTTAAAAAACAATGGATTTACATAAAAGAGAATATAAAACAATGGATTTACATAAGAGAATAGAGACTATGTCCCATTCATACAACATCAAAAAAAATTCAGGAAAAGTGTGAAATGGCCGATTTCTGATTGATTTTGATAAAATATTATGCTTTCTTCATGTTTTTAGTGGATTTTAAATCAATTTAGGATTTAGCTAATGTTGCCTCTACCTGTCTATATATATATATATATATATATATATATATATATATATATATATATATATATATATATATATATATATATATATATATATATATATATATATATATATATATATATATATATATATATATATATATATATATATATATATATATATATATATATATATATATATATATATATATATATATATATATATATATATTTATACCTTTAATGTTTTCTGTATGTACTGTAGGCTAGTACCTACCTGTAAAAAATATGTGATTGCACATCTTGTATATTGACTCTGCTTCAGATATCTCGCTGGTGAACATTACCAGCACGAATGTATTATTTTCTGATAAATTTTGAAGTTAAAAAGGTAAAATTTGGTACAAATTCTAGTGGCAGTGTTTCTAAACTCTAATTGCAGAAACAAAAGTTGCTGACACTAAAATGAATGACGATATACATTATAGGCCTACACACAAACAGTGTGAAAAATCCAAATGAGAGTTCATTCGTTTTGCAAAAAAAATGACAATTGAGTTACACTCCAAGAAAACGAATGACAAAATAGGTTGGCTTAGGTTAGGGTTAGGTTAAGTTGTCATTCGGTTTAGAGATTTAATTTTTTGCAAAGAAAAGGTAATGCCATTCACGCTACAAGTACAACAAGGTTTTTAAATTCCTATGTGGTAGTGATGCTTGGACTTCCTGTAAATTCTTGCATGTTTCAGCCAATCCTCATGTGACAGACACGTGGTAACAGTTTGAAGTTGACCAAAAATAGATATTCAGCATTTTAGCTTTTCACAAAGAGTTGTTAATGAGTGGAATGCACTGGCGTGATGGCAGGAGTCTGAGGGGGAGGAGGAGGGACCCAGCAAAGCTTTCTGAGAGGGCGCCGAGTACTCAAAGGGGCACCAAAATCATCCTGAAAAAAAATCTTTTTAGACCCTGGAAAAATGTATGTGTTGATCAATAACTTCTTTTTCTTCTTTTTGCACGTAATATTCCATTTTTGTCGTCTAAAAGCGCATACATTTTCCACAGAAAAGACCAAATTTCTGGGGACTTCACCCCGAATGCAACCATTGGCACTTGAGCAGGTCCCTGGATTTCACATCTGGACAATAGAAGATGCATGGAGATAGCTCGTGAGCAATATTTAATATTTACCCCTCCCATGAGGGGCAGCAATTTGATTGAATACAGCTGGTAGAAGCTTTTCAAATGGCGCCAAATGCTCACAGGGGCGCAAAAATTGTCTTGAGAATATATTCTTTTTAACTTTTTATTCTTAACGCTGTAATGTTTTCTCTCAAAGCTTAATTCTTACATAAAAAACATTGTATTCAATGGGATTCTACATTTGAATATTCGTTCCAAAATATAAATTCCTTTTAACTAATTTTAATGTGGAATTGACAAGATTTTAGGCAAACTTCTGCTACCAAAATCAAACCAAAAAACTGCCTACTAGGACGTCAACCCTGGATTAAGCAATTTTCTGCTATCCCCAGCATCCCTACCTGCAGCTTCGCCCCATAGATGTGACACAATTTAAAGCCCTTTTCTGCTATCAAAACCACAAAAAAACGTAGGCCTGAGTTTCTTGTAAACCCTTGGGTCCCCACCAGTTCTTCGCGGCCTTCGGTCCTATATCATGCCTATAGAGTTAACACAATTTTAAGGAAGTACCAGTTTGCCCCCACCCACCTCCTTTTTTATTTTCTTTGGGAAATCTTCTTCAATTTCCGAAAAATCTCCTTCAATTTCTGGGCATTCTCCTCAAATTTTCGGAAAATTTCCTTCATTTTTAGAAAATTTCCTTCATTTTCTGGAAAATTTGCTTCCATTTTTGCGAAATTTTCATCCTTTTGGGGATATTTTCTTCAATATTTAAGAAATTGTCTTCAATTTTCAGAAAAGTTCCTTCAGTTTGCAGACGTTTTTTCCAATTTTGGGGAAATTTCCGTCAATTTTTGGCGTTTGAGGAATTTTTTTCAATTTTTGTGAAATTTCTTTCATTTTGGAGAAATTTTCTTTATTATTTAGAAAGTTTTTCTTCAATTTTGGGGAAATTTTCTTCCCCTCCCTCAATATAAAAAAGGTCTATTTGTTTTTGAAAAGTCAGATTGAATGCATGGCTTCTTTTCTTCTAAAAACCTTCAAATTTCGAGAAATCTCACCTTCATTTTCGGAAAATTTCCTTCATTATTGGGAAAATTTGCTTCTAGTTTCGTGAAATTTCCTTCATTTTCAGGATATTTTCTTCAATATTCGAGAAGTTTTGTAGAATTTTTGGAAAATTTCCTTCCACTTTTTGAATTTGGGGAAATTTTTCTTCTATTTTCATGGAATTTTTTTTCATTTTGGGGATATTTTTCAATATTTAGGAAGTTTTTCTTCAATTTTTGGAAAATTTCCTACATTTTCGTGAAATTTGCCCCCATTTTTGTGAAATTCTCTTCAATTTGGGGAAGTTTTCTTTAATATATCAGAAATTTTCCTTCATTCTGTGGAAGTTTTCTTCAATTTTTGAGAAGCAGCACTTCAATGACATCATTGCAACAGTTCTTTGGTTTGCAGCAGATTGTCGGGCATTTAAACTGTCATGACTGTAATGGGGGTAGAAAATTCATTGTTTGTACATCTCATCGGAAAAAAAAAAAAAAAAATACTGTGGCTTATAAACAAAGAATTGAGTAAAAAATTGTACAGGTTAATTTAGATTCGCGAATGGTCAAAATGGAATTTCCATATAGGGTTCGAAAGTCGCGGTAGGAGGTGACCTACCTTGTTATAATATATATATACATGTATGTAATAAGTATATTTACTTGGTCAGTGCCACGTCACATCCGGGACATGACGTCATTTTCTGGAGTGAAAACAAACCCTTGCGCGATATACGTGGGCAAGTCCATATGTGTTTACTGTGTGCAGTACGTATGGCATGTAAACAAACACAAAACACAAAAATGCCAGGTGAATGTGTGCGGTTGCCATGACCTCAGGTCACATTTCTGACCAAGTGAATAGGTTGCCATAAAGCTAGGAACACCTGTCTTAGCCCGTCATCTTTTTAAGTTGTCATTTTAGTAGCAACGTTAGGACCCCAAAAAAGGTTTGAATTTCGTGTTGAAATGGTGAGATCATTTATGGGATAAAATTTAGTTTCAATGTGGTAATTCTAAGCCTTGGCTACCAAATACTCTTTTTTTTTATGAGTGTTACGTCTAAAATGTTAGCTGGCAATACCTTTTCGTGAAACTAATCTATGTAAAACTACATGCAAACGTTCTTACTCTCTGCTTATTGCACTCTCGCCGCAGCGAATCATTATTTTTAATATCAGTCTATTTAACAAGTAACTCACAATATGGCCAAAATACCTCATGTTCATTCTCGCTTCTTAGCAAAGAAAATTACTCACCAAAACAAAGCCCGAAAGAAGAACTTGTCAAGCCCATACACAGAAAAAGAAGTTAGCTGCACTAAAAATATACCGCCCTCTTCAATAAATGCGCGCTGGAAATCTATGAAAAATAAGCGCTGCATAAAAAAATTCGCGTGCGTCGATAAATGTAATTTAGTATTAGCACGTTTTGAAACTGCACATATTAAAACGCACGCGTAAAATAAACAGCTTCGTAATTATAAAAACAATTTATATCTCAGCTACATGGCCGGATCAACGGGCAAAAGCCAAACGAAAGATTGAAATATGGAACATCAGCAGAGTTTGGGTGACAATTTATTCACTTCCCTGGATAATGGCGGAAATATTACTGACGACGACAAGCTTGAAGTTGTACGCTCTAAAAAGCAAGACGTAAAAGAGCAATGGAAGCAGAGAGCTAATATCGACCATGAAGTTGACAAGAACATAAAGGTAAGAATCTGAATCTGAATCGGTTAAGTCGGCAAAAATCCTTCAAGAGGACATGAACGCCAACCGAGCGTAAAAAGTATGAGTAAAAAATAATATAAAAAAACTAGTTAGCATTACAAGTGTTAGTAAGTTTAGCTTTGAAACATTTGAGACTTAGTGCATGTACAATGTCTGACGGTAAAGCATTCCAATCCTTTAGTGTGTGAGGGAAGAAAGAGTGTTTATATACATTCTTTTTAGCATAGGGAACCTGGAAATTAAGGTCATGATTATTTCTTGTATTAGTTCTGACGGTGGGGATAAGTTCATCTTTATTGATGGCGACAAGATTGTTATTGATTTTATATAGCATATGTAGCCGGGTGTTGTATCTTCTTGTTTTAAGCAGAGCCAATCTAATTTATAAAGCATGTTTTTTACACTAGATTTATAAGAGTAGTCTGCCATACAGAACCTGGCTGCTCTCCTTTGAATAGATTCAAGTTTATCCACATCGCACTGGTGATGGGGTCCCAGACTGCAGATGCGTACTCAAGTACTGGCCTGACTAGAGCTTTATAAGCAGTGGATTTAACGTCGGTGGGACAGTTTGAGAGGTTACGTTTTAATAGGCCAAGTATAGAGTTAGCTTTCTTGGTTATGTTATGTATATGTTTATCCCATCTAAGTTTATTATCAATTTCAACACCTAGGTATGGGTGGGAGTTGACATGTTTTAGTGGCTGGTTGCATAAGGTATAAACAGGTGATTTAAAGCATTTCTTAGAGGAAATTGACAAAATGTAGCATTTAGAGGGGTTGAAATTCATTTGCCATTTGTTCTGCCATTGTTCAAGTTTGTTAAGATCATCTTGGAGGATTTGTTGGTCAGAGGGGTTATCAATTGTTCTGTACACAAGGCAGTCATCAGCAAACAGTCTGACTGTGTTGTTTATATTATCAGGGATGTCATTTACATATAAGAGGAAAAGTAATGGACCCAAGACAGTACCTTGTGGTACACCGGATAAAACCTGTTTAGAATCAGAGATTTCACCATCGCAAACAACACGCTGGATGCGGTTGTTGAGGAATGATGCAAACCAGGCCAGAAGATTTCCATCAATGCCATAGGCGGAAAGTTTGGATAACAGGCGCTGGGGGGACTTTATCAAAGGCTTTTGAAAAGTCAAGAATAGCCATAGAGACGTTACTGTTTTGGTCAATTTGTTTAGAGATATCATTTATTCTTAAGAGGAGTTGTGTTTCAGTCGATCTTTTTGCACGGAAGCCATGTTGTAAATCAGTTAACATATTATGCTCTTCCAGGAATTTCATCACATGTGAGTGGATTATATGCTCAAGGATTTTACTACAAACGCAGGTGAGGGAAATAGGTCTATAATTAGCTGGGTTTTGTTTATCACCTTTTTTAAAAACGCTACATATGTTTGCTTCTTTCCACTTGTTAGGGATAGTACTATTATCAAAAGAGGTTTGAAAGAAATCAGTGAGAATTTCATAAAGGTCATTCGCATGTGCTTTTAGAAACCATGGTGGTATTTGGTCAGGACCTGAGGCTTTGTTGGGGTCTAAGGTATGCACTTGCTTTTTGACACCTTCTGGGGTAATTATAAGTTGGTTTATTTTGCTGTTGGTAAGTGGTTTAGTTACAGGAATTTGGGAGGTGTTTTCTTCTGTGAAAACACTGAAAAACTGGTCATTTAGAATGTTAGCTTTAGTTTTACTGTCACTGCAGAGTTTACCGTTATTTAGTAGATTAGACACACCTACAGAGTTACTTCTTAATCTTTTGATATAGGACCAGAATGCCTTTGGGTTTTCGTTAAGTGAGTTTTTAAGTTTATCACAGATGAAGGTGTTTCTAGCTTCTTTAAGGTTTTTATGGACAGCCTTTCTAAAGCTTTTATAGGTAGTCCAGTCATTGGCTTGTTGATAAGTTTTAGCTTTTTTAAACAGTTTATGTTTTTTCCTGCAGAGACGGCGTTGAATACGGGTAAACCAGGGCAGATTTAGTTTAGTTAAGGTGAATTTGTGAGGCGTGTTTTTATCAATAATCAATTTAATTTCTTGTTCAAAGAAATTCCATTTTTCATCAACATCAATGGAGTTATTGAATTGAGCATAATATTGCAGTTTAAATTTGGTCAGGTCTTCTTTTATTCGTTTTATGTTAGCTCTTTCTTTAAATAGATTTTACGTTTAGGTAACTTTTTACGAGGAGGGGAGAAGACCATGCAAATTTTTGGGGTGGTTTTTGTGGATCCACCCCTCCCTACTACCCCCTATCCCACCCCGAAAACACACACTCCCCCACCCCATTTAAAGGCGGGATTTACCTACGGAAAGTGGAAGAGGGTGGGGGTTATCGTAAAACCATGCCAAGATTCAAACAATCACCATACAACATATATAAATTCGGGAAAAAATGAGGGCGGGATGAGGAAAATCCTCCAAACCCCTCACTTAAAGTCAAAATGGAAATGAAGTGCTTTTTAAAGGTCTCTTCCTGAGTTTACATTAATGAAATAGAGGGACTAGGCTATATCAAAATATTCTAATATTGATTTGAGTTTTTGTATGTGAATTTATTTGGAGGAATTGATTAATAAGTATTACACTTCTTTTTTCCTTCTTTTCCAGTTATGTTTATTTATTTTGTTATGTAGGCCTATACAAATTATTTTGTTATTGTTTTTGATGCTGATGTATAAAGCTGGAGATAAACTGTTGTCATTGTTAGGATACAACACTTTGAAGAGACAAATGTGGAGTGATGTGTTTCCTAAAATGGTTTTCGCTTTATTATGTCTGTCATTCCGTTTCATACTTTGTCGTGTGCATCGTATTAATCTTAATTGTACCGTACTGTGTGCATTTGAGTTACTACAGTGGCGTATTCAGCTTTCGGTGCTAGAGAGGGCAGAGGTGTAAGAAGCTGGGAAAGGGAGAAAGCTGTACGCTGGTAGGATTTCACCTTCTCGGGCCTCATTGTTTCTTCCAAGTTGGGAGCTAAAGTTTGCTGTTGTATTGACATAAAATTTCAAAAATGAAGATAATTTTGGTTAAATTCTTGCAAATTTTTGTAAAATTATTGGAAATTTGGTTACAATATTGGAAACTTTCGCAAAATTATTGGAAATATTTGGTAAAATTATTAAAAATCTTGGTAAAATTATTGGAAATTTTAAGTGGTAAAATTTGGCAACATTTCCCCGAAAATGGAAGAAATTTCCCAAAAATTGAAGAAAATTTCCCGAACATTGAAAAAATGAAAGAAATTGTAAATGAATTTCCCAAAATCGAAGAAAATTTTAAGAAAATTTCGGGAAGATAAAAAAATGAAAACAAGTTGTAGGAAATGTTCCCAAAATCGAAGAAGATTGCCCGAAAACGACAGAATTTTGATACAATTTCCTAAAAATTGAATAAATTTAGGATATATCTAATCTAATATATTCATTTTTAGTTTCCGAATATGTACTGTATATTGTATATAAGCGTACATTGGTATATTACGCTACTAACATTTACTTATGGAAATTCGCCAGGGGGTCCCTCCCCTGACCCCCACTGAAAACGCCACTGAGTTAATACCTGTATGATAGACCTACCTATGATGAATACTGGATGAAAGGCATAACAGACGTCTGAAGGTCCAGATTTGGATATGTCGCTTAAAGGCTAACTTGTGTCGTAACGATAATGAAACGCTCGCTTATACCAATGCTTGTCCAGTCTGTTCAAAAAAACAAATATTCATGCTGCCAACATCAATAACGATACTTGGTAGAGAATTCCAAAGCGTACAAACCGGCGATTTGAAGAGAAAAAAATGTGGCGAGAACTGGCAGAGCAATGGGGCTGAAGAATCTTTATTCCGATCTATAGGCTTTTGCCCCCATGAGACAAGATTATCTCTCTACCCCTTCCCCTCCTCCCCCCCTCCGGAAATCCTTCCTCGTCATGACCAAATTAAATCCTGGGGTCGCCACTGTATCTGCACAAACCAGAGAACAAGATAATCTTTTCTCAACCTCGGACAATATGTAGCTTTAACTTGGTTTATGTTTTATTGAAACTGACCAAAGTATTATTTACCCCGAACGTGGCAAGAATTCAGACTGCACCGATTTTAAACTTAACTTGCAACCAAAGCAATTTATAGTCCACGATCAACCTAAATGAAATGCATCGGCACATGTGCAGACAACAAAACTTTACTTGCTTTAAATCCGATTCAACAAGCAAAATTATGGTTTGTTGAAAATTATAGTAAATGAAACCAATTATTTCTGTGTCGAATGTTTTTCAAGTTATTCGTTATGGCGGATTTTCGTCGCGCCTTCTGGTGCCCATTCAGTCACCCTTCGCAGATCCATACTCATCATATCAATGTGTTTCCTGGTTTGTATACTTTGTATCATGAACCAGATATACGTCATTTCCTCTAAATCGGATGATGAAAATTTGTTCCCGCTATTTTGTTTTTGACAGACTAATGAACGGAACAACCTTTATCATGACCAGGACGTATCGTTATCTGACATCTTTGACATCGAAAAGTCTGCACGAGAACTTCAAAAAGAGTTCCTCCAAACAGATAGCGACGCTGAAACGGATGGCGAAGATGGAAAATCAGCTACGGCATCGTCATTGGTCCGAGTCAGGTCATCGAAGGATGACCCGCAAAACGACTCTCGCCAAGATGAAAGGTTTTTCGATAGTAATCCTGCATCAATCCAAGTCGGAAAGTCTACAGCTAATGGTGGTGAAACCGTAAAACGGAAAGAAAATAAAACCATCCAAGATATCCTTCTAGATGAAATCTTGGCCAACGCTCTAATGGGGCTTGGGGGTCATGACCTCAGAGTTAATGAAAAGTCGCATTTCCAAAGGACGAGATTTTTTGAAAGTCAAAAACCTACCCTTTCGCAATCGTTAAATCCGTATCTAGAGAATCTTATTCCTTATCAAAATGAATTAGATGATAATACTGGAGAAAATGAGAAGCACGAAACGGAAGAGAAGACTGGTACAGAAGATGACACAGATGAAGAAAGCGATACTCTTTCTCTGACATTTGAACTCGATTCTTCGTCGTCTGATAATGAGGATTTGTCCAATGCTGAAGCCATACTTTCATTAAGTGATTGCACCATTTCCAGTGACTCATCATGTAGCACTAACCCACTGAGTGTCAAAATTGAATCTTGTGATTTTGAAGAAGCTTCTGTCGATAAATTATCTGAACCAAGTCATCCTTTGCCTGGAAATGAAAGTGCTTGTCATTTGAAAGATTCGAAAGAATTTTCATCAAAACAAAAATATGCGCTACCTGCTCAAGATACGTCCGCCAATGATAGTTACCTTATAAATAAGGAAAGATATCATGTAGATGGATCCAGTGCGTCAATTTTACAAGATGGAGAAGATGCAATTGATGGAACACCACTTCGGAACGACAAAGTGAAAAGTAATAAGATGTTATCCCACAAAGAGGAAGCAGACGTGATCTCAGACACACGCCTGCCTGGTGGTGGTGACATTGAATGTGGAAATGACATTGATACTGTTGTGACGTCCCCAAGAGACAAGGCTGAGAAACAACATCGTAGTTTGAATGAACTACCTGGGAAGCCGGAAGAAAATGTACATGAGGACAAGAGCCAACTCTGTGATAAGAGTGACATTGTCGTAAGCGACGAAGAGTGTAACTCCTTTTTCCATACAGACGACGGTTTAAAAGATCCACCAATTACGGACAATCTTATCGAGCTTAACAAAGATTCGATGGTTCTGGTGGACCTTGGAGGAGCGCCCATCAACATTAAGAGTGCCGAGCAAGTTGCCTTTCCCGACCATAGAAAGGCGAATATCGATTTTCCTGATTCTATCATTTCTTCGACTACAACTTCACTGAGAAGATTCAAAGGTATTCATCGCACACCCACACAAGAGCCAATCACCTTAAGATTTCGAGTATCTCCGGATCCACCCGATAGAAGAAGTGATGAGTCGGATTTAAACATTTCAACAGAGGTTCCTTGTACTGAGGAAATACTCCTTGGATCGACTTTGTCAATAAAGCAGCCGGGTCAGGATTCGACCTCTCAAATACCCGATGATAGGCCAGAGGTTGGTCGGAGCATATCAGGAGACGGTTCCGCCAACTTCTCCGAGTTGCTGACATGGCTGGAGAAAAGGAAGATGAGTTTGCAACGTGGGTTATGTTGTCTCATGGGAACATTGACAGAACCAGATTTCAGCGATTCATTTTCAAAGGGAAAAAAGGTATTGCTTCTTATGTTTTTTTTGTTTTTTTCTTTGTGAGAGAGAGAGGAGAGAGAGATCACTGGGGAAACGACCGCATGCTTTTATATTTTTGAAATATTTAAATCTTGAATTCATCTTAAAGGTGACCTTCTAATTCCTTCCTAAGATAAGATAAATTTGTTTGTTAATCACAATAGTGTACCTATGAAAGAGGCACACTTTCTACTGACATGCCAATTATTTCACGAAATTCATGTGGTTGTGTTCAACTTCAATCTCAAAATTAAGACGCTGCTTCTCAATATGTATATGCCACATAATAAGTTGAAGATGTATAAATGCAAAAGACATGCGTTTATGCAACTTATTAGCTATCCATCTGAAAATGAAAAGTGGGCTCCGGAGTGACACCACTGTCCTTGAAAACAAGCTCTGCAACTTTTCAATAGACAAGATGGATATCTGATCATCATCTTACATCTAAGATATTCCTTTCCGATTCCTAACAAATCTTTAATATCACAAGATATAAGTTTTAAAATATAGATTTATAACCATATTGTTGTAAATTATATGCTTTCTTCTATTTGAATTTCGCAGAAAGAACTCAGGTTGATCAGAACAAGAATGGCTGAGCTAGGGATTAATCAAAGTTCATCACCTCAGAACAGTGTTCTAGAAGGTAAATAAATTTACTTTTATTTTGAGGCACAGCATGGCTATGAAATTTGTGGGGACAAGAACATTTTCCAGAGTGATTTTTTATATTTATTTTTGAGAAAATTTAATTTTTTTTTCACTTAAATTTTCGTACAAAAATTGTCTACATTGTCAAAAATTGTCTACAATACGCTTGAGAATTATTGTGTTTTTACTATTCTGACATTTTAAAGCCTTTTATTTTTTTTGTCTGAAAGAAACAATTGATATTATCCAAAATCTATGGATCGTACAGACATGTGGAAGGTTACAAGACTTCGTCATCAAGACGGTACTAAGGGGTTTTTTTCAAGTTGAATTTACAGATCCATAGCACATGATAATAGTCTAGTTGTAAAGCAGGTTTTGCCAATGATTTTAAAATGCATATCCGCGAACAAACGAAATACAATTGATAGTTTCGACAAGTACCTGAAAAATATAAGTCTCTGCTCCTTTCTATTTGGCACTCATATTTGTCTCTTAGATCAACTGCTGCTAGATGGAATAGTCAACAATTTCTTTGACATATGACCTGTTTTGTTTGTTTTCATATATATTCAAAATCGGGCACTGCGGATCCATACAGCCTTGCTTAAATTAGCCTCGCACGGAACTCCATGGTTCATGGGGGAAATAAGGTCGATCATTTTTCAGACAATTTTTGTGTATTTGTTCAATTTATTACCACTTTTTTTGTTGTTGCAAATTGCGTTGTTGAGAATCTTGCTTTTTGGAATTTCAGACATCAAGGATCAAGTTATTGACCTTACCATATTGAATTTTGAAACAATCTTCACGGTCTTGTGATCTTTTTAGCATCTGGCCTTCCTGTTTCTCCTCTCCTCGCGGTCCTTTCCGGTAAGGGGCAGAATGTGTGCAGGGACATTACGACCTTGGTTTTACTAATAATTCATATCTTTCATGACACTGTCAACATAGCTGTTCAAGTAGTTAAGATTTTAAAAGGCAAATAGACGATGAACAATTCCACCGCTCACATTATTCTCGTGAGTGCAAGACACGCCCATTTTTCAAAACATGTGTCGAATAACATTCCTTATATATTTATGAAAACTATGTTTTCAACATCTCAAAACTTTGCTTGGAACCAATGTAATGTTCTCTATCTTCTTGGACCGTTTGTTATTAACTATTATCGAACCAGTTATAGTTTTACATGTTCATCAGTTATGGTTGTGTCAATATGCAATTTCTTTCATCCTTGAAACTGTTTTAATTTTCCCTTTTTAACAGAAAATCTTAATAGATGGAGTCACATTGCTGATTTCGAGGCTGAAATCCAAAAAATCTTGGAATACAAATCGTATTTGGAGGCTTCTCTTCGGTGTACTTCTGAGAGATACGCTTCAGTGGAGAATGAAATGAATAAATGGTACCAGAAGGCAGTGGACAAGGAGCAGGAACTTTTGTCACTTCAAGACGACATCAATACCGCCATTCAACGCCAACGAGACCTTACCACAATGTTGACGGAGGAGCGCCGCCTCAAAGAATCACTCGACTATCAATTACAAGTACTGCAAGAGGAGAAGCAACAGCTGTTACAAGACAATCTTCTTTTGTGGGAGCAGACAACCGAGGTGGAAGGAAAACAGGAGTACATTGCGTCGGTCAGTGAGAAGAGACGAGTTCATATGGAAAACAAATTGCAAGAGATGAAGGCAACCCTTAGAAATTTGAAAGGTGAGAAAGCTGACCTTGGTGGTGCTATCGTTCATCAGACAACCTCTACCTTTTCAAGCTCTTCCGGTACCATCTTATCATCTGCCGATGACTCACAAAGGTTTGCATCTTCATCGGATGATCAGTTTGCTATTCCAGAAGATTTCAGAGATACATTTGATTTCGATCCCAATTTTATAGAAGAATTTCCCTTTGATTACGAAGGCCCACCTCCTCAGAAATTTGTACCCTACGAAGAGCCTTACTTCCCTCCACCTCATCGTGGTAGTTTTGCACGGCGCGGTCGTTTTCCGCAATCGTCACACCACTTTCCCCAACGACCAATGTTTCCACCCCGTAGACACCCTTCTGCACAATTTAACAACCCTACTTTTATGCCACCAATTCCAGGAGGGCAACCATTTTGGCAGAGTACAGAAGACAAATTAAGAGTGTATTTCACTAATCTGGCACGCATGTCTTTTGCACCCAATGGATTTCGCCGATCAATGGCCCCTCGCTACAATCACAGGAGAGGTTTCCGGAATAGCTTTTCGAGAAGAGGTAGGTACACCGAACCCTCCAGGATTAATATGGAAAATCCTCCGCTTGAAAATGAAAAATAAATACATTGAAATTGTACTCAGAAATGAAAAATACAACATCCAATGGTGCTAACGGAACGGGTCATCAGATTACGAGTGGTGCATTTATGGAGAGTCATGGATTCATTTGATATAGTGAAATTCAACTGTTCGGTGTTTTTATTTTGTAACTATGCTGCATTATATGATTTGTTCAGAAAATGCAAAATAATAAAATATATATATATATATATATATATATATATATATATATATATATATATATATATATAAATAAATAAATAAAAAAACGTTTGTGTAATTATTGTGTGGAGCTTCATACTTCATATGCATAATTTGATCAAATATGGAATTATAATCAAGTTTATACAGCGAAGAACCAGCAAGTAGGCAATGAACGAATGGGTCCGGATCGTTCCGCCTCTCCCCCTTTGAGAGAAAAGAATGTTTCTTTCTTTTATTGGATATAACTCCGGTGATTCAAACGGGGTAGACTCATTACAATATATTGGGGGTGGGGGAGTTATAAATGTTATAGTTTTAACTTCTAAAACCTGGAATTCTGATCAAAGGGGTTCTGGGGCAGAAGCTCCAAGTTTTGCACAGATGTACATCCTAATTTCCTAATTCAAATATTTCAAGAAAACAAATATTAAAGATTAGGCGTAACTGTAAATATTTCAAATCTACCCATGCCCCTACCATTTGCCGGACATTTCGAAAGGTGAAGGCCAATTTGTATTCAATTAAAAGAATAGAAAAAATGTTGCTGAACTGTTTTTCTTTTTGCAGTCAGGAACATTGGAATGTTTTATATCATGATCCAGAAAAATCAGAAATTTTTGTTCAAGATCATAACTTGGGAAATTGGGAACTTTTAGACCATGATGAATAGGAACTTTTTAGACCAGTATGAGTCAAATGAATAAATCAAAATTGTAATAATTTCGTCCCGTAAAAATATCTCGCTATATGCTACTGTATGCTACTATGCATCGGTCAGTCAGTAGAGAGGCTAGGTATAAGAATGACCCTGAAATCTTTACATGTGACCCATAGAGGGCTTAACTTGCAGTGGTGTAGGAAGGGTTTCCTTTCGGGGAGGGGGAGGCAAGGGATATCCTAAACTTTTCGGAAGGAAGAAAATTTGATTCTGGGAAAGTTATTTCGATTTTTGAGAATTAATTTTTTCCATAGTTTTTTCGATTTAATTATCGGTAAATATGGCCAATTTTTGGAAAGTTTTCGAGAAATTTCCATCAACTTTTAGGAAATTTGACCAATTCTCGGAAAACTTTCTTCAACTTTGGGGAAATGTCAAATTTACCAAAAATTCTAATAATTTGATCAAATTTTCCTTAAATTTTGCCAATTGTTTCAAATTTATTTTAATAATTTCCCAATTTTACCTCCCAATCGGGCAGGAAGCACACAACTGGGAAAGTGAATTCCACTCGGGGTTGGTGGTGGTGGTGGGAGAAGGGAGGGAGGGGGAGGTTGGCTTATTTCACTTTCTACATGTCTCTGGGCTGAAGGTAGGATCGCGGGACCCCAAATATTGTCCCAGGGGAAATTTTCATGAGAATTTTCGTCATTTAAATTTTTTGCAGTTTTTGCACTTATCAATTAGTATATATATATATATATATATATATATATATATATATATATATATATATATATATATATATATATATATATATATATACAACACCAAAATAGCTGTTTCTGGTTTCTGAAACATTGACTGATGCATGTTAACTTCAAGTGTCTGGTAAACGGTTACATCTTAAATACGATACCAAGTTTACGAAAATTTCGTGTTTATGATGCGTATCCGTACCTGGAAAGATTGTAAACATGGTAAGTAGTTTCACGATGCGTTTACGATATGCTAAGAAATATCCGTTACATTTCCGTTGGCAGAAACATCGTAAACATCTTCTCTTAAATATACACCATGTTTACAGGATAACGTAAATTTCTTAAACATGGTCAGCCTATTTAAGCGGAATTTCAGCGAGCGTATATTCTGAAAACATGCAAAAGACATTTAAGCTGCGTTTCCATTGTAACTTATATTTCATAAACATGGTATGAACATTTCCGTGAAGTATCTGATAACAGAAAGTTCATAAACTCCATTTGTAGATTTACTATACGTTTACGAACTAACTTATATTTCTTAAACATGGTACGAACATTTCCGTAAAGTATCCGATAACGGAAAGTTCATAAACTCTATTTGCAGATTTACTATAGGTTTACGAACTAACTTAAACTAACTAAACATGTATTGAACGTTTCCGTTAGTATCCGGCAAAGGATAATTTGTAAACTCGGTTTGATTATTTCTTACGTGTTTAAGATCAAACTAAAAATTCATAAACATTGTTTCAGTGTTTCCGTGGAAGAGACAATAACGGATAACTTGTAAACTCTGTTTATATATTTCCTACGCGTTTAAGAAATAACATAAATTTCATAAACATGGTTACAGCGTTTCCATGCATACAAAGATAGTGTGCACAAAAACACTTTATCTCCTACAAAACATGATTACCAGGATTTTTGTCTTCAATCTTTCATTTATGCCTTATATGTCAAAAACCCTACAATTAAAAAAAATCAAATGTCACCAATGGACGAAAGAGATCGCCAACTTGAATTATGATATATTTAATAAAATTATGCCGTAATTTCTGGATAAAAATATTTGTTCACACAGGTTTTAAAGCGCCAGACTGAAAGGGCGCTCGTTTTTGCGAATTTCACAGATATATTATCCACAACAGATAACAACGATAAATTTCATGCTTTCGGAGCACACAGACGACGTGAGAGCAAAGGTCACTTAAATATTCCTATTAACCAGAAAATTACTATATACTGTTGCGTGCAAGATAAGCATTCGATGTTTTTGCGCCCCCTCCGCCCCCCCCCCCCAAAAAAAAAATGATAGTAAAATACGCCATCACATTTTATTCCAGTGCTCCTTTAAGTTGTTAAGTTGTCAAAATTGTCCCTACCTGTTCCCAGACATTCGCTGTTCCCGCAACATCATAATTAATATGCGACTCTTCAAATGTTGCTTGGTTATTATCGAAACACAATGGATTAACATAAAAAAGTAAGTCCGTCATCTGTTCATGCAACATAAATATATGTCCAATTTACAAAACGCATATTACACCTACAAATTCATATGCTGTAAATTAGTGGTAAAATGTTCATCCATTTTGATACTTAGTTTTTACTATATCTTAAACAGCTTAACTGGTGACGGCGCTACAGGGGGCACGGAGACATTCCCCCGCGAGATTGTTTTTCCCGCAGAAAATTGTGTAAAGTGACATATATTTGATCTGATTTATCTGTTCATAATCTTTGCCCACCCACCAGGCCTCCATGAGACAAAACTGCCCTCTCTTGCCCGCAGCATCAAAATCCTGACTCCCCCACTCAGTTTAACTATGATGTCACCTCTCATATAAGTTAAAAGCTTTCAGAAAATCCATGATACATATGACTGGTATGTCCACCAGCTATATGATGTTTTTCTATATTAATTGCTTCATGTTTATATAAAATCCGTGAACACTAAAATTTCTGGGAAATCGGAAGAGCTTTGGTGTTCCACCACCTTGATCACAACAAGGACCTCTAAACGAGCCCAAGGACTGCCCATACATTCCGTGCGATTCGCGCTCTGCGCTCATTCTGTCGCATACGTTGTCATGGTGTCAGCAAAATTAACATCAATTCCCCATTCATACCTTTAAGATAGATATTCCCTTGCCTTTTTTTAGTGACAAATCATCACTATTAGCTATTAGTCCATAATTCAATGTGATATATGATCAATATCTGAACATGGTGCTCTTCACCAGTCGCGCCCCTGTCTGATGAAAAGGAAAGCTAAAGAAGGGGGTTGTCCAATAAAAGGATCTTGCCTTCCAGATGAGCCATGCTTCCTTCACGGTGAAGAGTAAATTTGAAAAGAAATTACATTAATATGTAAAAAGGTAAAAGCGAATACAAATAAATCCGCAAACCCTAAGAAGGCTGGGGCGAAGCCCCTAAAGTCCTGCATTTCACGTAATTATGATTGCTATTATTGCTTAATATCGTGTCAAATCTAGGGTCAAAGTCTTGCACTTCTCGTACTTTTGGTCGCGGAAATTTGCTTCTAATTGTATCGTAGTGGAAAAGGGGAGGGGGGGGGCAGGCATGGGCCGTCCCTATTAATTCTCAAAACAATTATTTTCAAAAGGAGGCTTTTTAACTACTCACCCTTTGGGCAATTACCAGCATTGGTCTTGGCTTCAGAATCTGACTGTCTGAAACCCATAGGTTCCAGAATCTGAAACCCATAGGCTTCAGAATCTAAAACCCAATTTTGCCTATATGAAAGTTGGGGAAAACCAAAAGTGGGAGAGGGAGTTTGGGGAAAATCATAAAACCACGCTTAGACACATACAAAAAATTATCATGTAAAAGTATACGTTTGGATAATGTGGGGGTGGGGAAAGTTCCCCCTTGCACCCTCAAATCCTGCCTATGCTCAAACCATATGTGTAGGACCCGGGGCCAGGGGGCACGTGCCTCCCACTTTTTCGAAAACGGACAAAAGTAGTGCCTCTTTTTGAAAATGAAAAGCGCCCCTCAAACTGTCAATTACTGTCAAAAAGTGCCCTCATTTGTTTTTCTCCCCCCCCCCCTCTCTTGCCCCAAAGCCCCCAATGACGAAGCCCCTGGACGCTTTGAGTCTTTTGACGTGATTTTATTATCAGAAAGTTGCTTGAAATTGTGTAATTCTACATAGTTAAAAGGAATATCTTTTGGTTAGGGTTCAAATGTAGTAACCCATTGGTAAAATGTGTCTTTAGTTAGAGTCCAGTGATGATTTCCATTTTTTTGATGAAAGAATATTGCTTTTAGAGAAACATTTACAACGTCTGTTTTGAATACATGTTGCAGAAGTTGCAATTAAAAAAATATTAAGGACAATTTTGCGCCCCTAAAGTATGCGGCGACATCGCAGACAGCTTCACTGGGGGAGTTTCCCCCTGGCCCCGGCCACCAGGCCACTTATCAGAACATTTCCCGATGGTAAGAAACATTTGGTAAAAACACGTATGAACCGGGGCCAGCAAGAGGGCCTTGACCCTCAATAATTTCATTGGGGCCAAGTATCATTTCCCCTTCCCCTTCCCCCTTCCAATAAAGAAGGTCTAACGAATTGATATTGAGGATTTAGATTTCATAGGATTTTTTGCCCTTCCGAAAATCTTCAATTTTCGTGAAATATCCGAAATATTTACGAAAATTTGAGCACTTTTATGTCAATAATTCCTCAAGTTTACTTCTGTATGCAACGCGAGAAGGTGAAATTCTCTGCAGGTCTCCCCTCCCCACCCCCACCACCACGACGTATGGATTGGAACACATTTTGACATTCTTCTGCCGGTTATATTTTTCTAAAGGTATTCACGGGACTAGGAGACTTTGAAACCTCGGGCAGCAAATTGTTCTCCCCTTTTAAAAATTTATTTTTCAAATATTAACATTTTAGCAATAGGGGCCAGTGTCGGAGCTGGTCATTGCGTCATTGGCACAAGGACCCCATGCTCCAAATCTTCGAGGGCCACTCCCAGGGGCGTAACTTGACATCGAGCGCTGGAGGGGTAACACAAATATACCCCATGTCATAGGGGGGCCTAGGAATTTCAAAACATGTGTGGGGCACGGCTGGGTATATTCATAATCAGTCCGGTTCTTACCCCGGTCGGTAGAACAGTTTTGTTCTCCCAATCAGAAGACCCTTAACAGAGGTATCCCACAATGTATATATCCAAATTCAAAGTTTTGAAGGAATAACATAAGATTCAGACACATTTCGACCGCGGGGAGGTAAATATAAGAGTTCAAATTTTTCTTCACGATTTGAAATAATGTCATAGGAATTACCTTTTTACCGTGCGCTGTCTACAGACCACGAGGCACTGTGTTTAAGCCTGGGTTGGCAGTGTACCACAACTGGTTATCAAAGGCCGTGGACATTGACTTGGTTGTCGATGTTATGTCTGTCCGTACGTCGTACCTGTGTTTTCGTCCGGGTCGTATTAAGCGTTTCGTGATAGCATTGTTACTATCATAACCGAATACGCAGGCGACGACCCCGTCATTGTAATTGTGTGTTCACTCGTCGTCGTGACTTCATATTATGTGTATGTCGTTAAGGCAGTCCCGGTTTTAATAAGATTTTCTGAAGAACAAAAAAACATTTTAAAGTTTTGTTCGGGAATTATTTTTGCCTAACATGGTAACTATTATGCGGTAGAAAATTTGGACCTATTACTCAAAAATATTCCGTCCCACTTTGGCAGGCCTAGGGCCGCTAAGGTCATATACACATATACCTCCCTATAGGCCGAAATTAGGACATTTTGCTGTGGAAACGCACAGTGCCGGATTTAAGCATGAGCCACATGGATACGTGCCCAGGGTCACCACAAATAGGAGCCCCACAAATTTTCCTCCTGTGAGGTCAGGCCCACTGTTCAAAATTGGAAATGTGTATAGGGCCCGCCCAACACTATGACAAAAACATAATGATTGCCTTTAGTTTTGGTGAGAAATGAAACTTTCTCACCAGGTGTGATTTTT
Organism: Chiridota heheva; assembly: GCA_020152595.1. NCBI lineage: Eukaryota > Metazoa > Echinodermata > Holothuroidea > Apodida > Chiridotidae > Chiridota > Chiridota heheva. Next base: position 2,720,575 of record JAIGNY010004575.1, on the reverse strand, counting down.
CTTCCCCATTGCCGCCGCCCAGTGGCACCGGCAAGGGGGGCACGTGTCCCCAATCCTAAAAATTTCAAAAATTCAAAATGCTTTTGGTGTATATATATTTGACATAAGTTTTCAGCAATTTCCTGCCACCTCTACTACGAAAAAACGTGGGGCTTCGCGTGCCTAGTACCACCACAGGCGTTACACACTTATGCATACAATTTTCATTTATGCCCCCAATATTATTTTCTGGCGGCGCCACTACCGCCGTCACATTTTGAATCATTATTAGATTACTTTATGAATACTATTGTCTTTTGATGGGATCGTCTTGCATTTTCCCCATATTTATGCCATGAAATTATGCTATGCAGTGGCGTAACACATGGGGCCAGAATTCGGCGGTTGTAAATATGGGCCTCTTTTCTGATCGCCTTTCCCGTTGTGAGGGCCCTTTCACGGGCCTCGTCGGCTGCTAAGATGGTCCCTTTTCTGAACACCCACCTTGATTTGAGGGCCCCTTTCCGGGAGTTCGTCGGCTGCTAAGATATGGGGCCCTGTTTCTGATCGTCTTCCCGGATGTGAGGCCTCTTTTATGGACCTTTCGGTTCCTAAGATGGGCACCGTTTTCTTATCGCCGTCCCTAAAGTCGCCAGGTGCTAGCTGGGATTATAATTGGAACACGGGGTATGTAAAGTTATGTTGTATTTTACGGGTGAAAATTTTCTGAAAAGGGCGCTCACTTTGGGTCCCCACATTTCTAAATCCGGCCCTGGAAATGCATTCCTCCCATGAGAAAACCCTGGATCCGTTGCTGTACAATCCGATCATCCCGATACTGACCGACCCCTCCTCCCTATGTTTTGACTGTTTGAAGGAAATTAACGGTCATGAAAACATGAAACCAAGAAAGTGAATGCCAACAGACAAATTAATTCTTGACATTTTCATTTTTGTTTAATAGCGCTGGGGGTGGGGTGTAACACAAATATGACTGGAGAAAATTTACACTTGCCCGACCTGTCTGTAAACGTAACCCATGCGTCTACAACAACACAATACAGAACAATTGGGAACAGATCTCACCCCGATTCCCCCATAAATTTTGTATTGGGGACACAATAACCAAGTACTAAACACGGCACAGCGTGACAGCCCGCTTGTGCCCACTTAAGGGACCATGGCGAGGTAGAAGGGCCAACCCTTGGTATTAGGGTCAAGGGGTGTTTGTCAAGTTCTAAATGTTTCTCCAAATTAGCTGAAAAAGGCGAAATCAACAGAAAGTTCGAAAGTTTATTTGATAAAGACAATTTTATATTAGCATGTTAAAATCTACTCAGATAAGCGTTTGGGCTACCATTTCTAGACACAGCAGAAATTCAAGTTCTCCTAAAAATTGAGAAAATTCGGAAAAAAGTGTGCAGTTCTTAAGCGAAACTGTATATGGTCCAGGTCCAAGCCCAAAAGCTCATAAGATTTCTTGTTTTTCATCAAGGGCGTAGCCAAAGTGGGAGGAGGGGGTGGGGGTGTGGGGAGTGCCGCACCTCCAAACTTTGTGGTCGTCGGCAAATTGAACATGCTTGTCGGCAAAAAAGAAAATGGAGAAGAAAAAGAAGAAAGAGGAAAAGGGAAAGAAAGTAAGAAAGAGGAAAAAAGAAAGAAGGAAAGTCAAAAACAAAAAGTAAAAGAAAGTGGTTAACCATGTTTTTGGCCTGACGAACAGACGGTGTAGTTAGTACGGTACGGTATATTGTATTTTACGACAAGAGATCAGATTTTCCGACAAACAATCAATTAGGTTTTTTTTTCTTTTCTGTCACTGCAATTTTGAACATCGCATTTCCCAACAAGGAAGATTAAATTCCGACAGAAATCTAAACGTCGTTTTTCTTCCACCATTTCCTTCTGAACCGATGAACATTTTCCGGCAGGGGCGTATCCAAGGGTGGGGGAGGGGGTGGTTGTCAACAAATTTGGAAGCCTTGTTGGCTCATTGGTGTAAATGAATTTGAAAGTTTAACGCAAAATTAAGCATAAACCCTTAGATTTTTAAGGTTGACCATTTCTTGCTTCATTTCTGAATAAATTTAAGTGGCGTAGGAACCAGGGACCAGGGCCCCATTAATTGTATTGAGTGCCAAGTACCACCCCCTCCCTCCATCCACCCCCAATAATGATGGTCTAACGAATTGATTTTAAAGAGTCAGATACCATCATGGCATCTTTTCTTCAGGAAATCTTCAATTTTCGAGAAATCTTTTTGAAATTTGCATCAATTTTCGTGAAACGTCCTTCATTTTTGGGAATTATTTTTCTTCCCAAAATTTGCATCAATTTTTGTGAAATGTTTTTCATTTTGGGGATTTATTCTTCATTTTTGAAAAGTTTGCATCCATTTTTCCTTCATTTTTGGGAAGTTTGCATCCATTTTTCCTTCATTTTTGAGAAGTTTGCATCCACTTTTCCTTCATTTTTGGGAAATTTGCATAAATCATCGTTAAATTTTCTTCCATTTGTGTGAAATCATCTTCATTTTCGGGAAATTATCTTTATTTTGGGAAATTTGCGTCAATTTTCGTGAAATATCTTTCATTTTCGGGAAATTGTCTTCATTTTTGGGAAATATGTATCAAATTTCGTGATTTATTTTTTAATATTTGTGAAATCTCATTCATTTTCGATAAATTTTGTTTCAATTTGAGTAAATTTTTATAATTTTTGGTAAATTTTGCTTCATTTTTTGTAAAATGTCCTCATTACATTTTCCAGAAATTTTACCCAAGTTTCCAATAATTTTACGACCCCACCCCTCCCCTTTTACAAATAGTTTTACCGTAATAAGAGACTCGTACATTTGTGTACGTTTGTTGGGACAAAAATCAACTTAACCTAAACTTAATTGCCAATTTTTCGGCAAATCAGTACCTGTCGGCAAATAAAAGCTTGCACCTCCCATTGGAAACCTCTTCACTACGACACTGTTTTTCATGTCCGAAAATGGCTGAAATTTAACACAAATCTCGAAAATTTAAATGCCAAAACGATTTTGTTGTTGTTAATTATCATGTTGCAATCTACTCCGATAAGCATTTGGGTTACCATTTGTAAACCATAATCAAGCAGAGGAGAAATTTCCATTGACAATAGAGAAAAATCAACTAACATTATTGTGGGATTCATCGGCGAAGCGCGCCCTGGTAGGTGTACAGAGGGAGGAGCCACCGCAAGCTCTAAAAAGGTCTTGTTTTTGATGTCCCGAAATCAGAAAATGGTCCATGTCATCGGGCTCAGAATTTTAAATATGTGTTTGCGCGGCGGGGTATATTCATAATGTCCCAGTTGCCAGCGGCGTAGGAAGCGGGGGCAGAGAGAAAACTGCCCCATGACGGGGTTTGCATTTTCAGTCAAGCCATCTCTTCCCAGTCAACCGGTCTGGCCAAAGTGGCCAAAAAATAAGAAAAACTGGCCAAAATTCCTGAAAACTGGCCAAAATGAAACGAACGCTAGACAAATGTTCCCCAAAACTGGCCAAAATTTCCAAAATTTGCCAAAATTTCCCGAAATTGAAGTAAAATTCTCGAAAAAGAAGGAAATTTTCCGAAAATATAGGTAATCTCTCTGAAATTGAATAGTTGAAGGAAATTTCCGGATTAGCAGCAACTTTTCATGAAACTAAATTTACCAGTGAATTTTGTGCACTTGTCACAGGAAATATTTTGGGTTTTTTCCCCCAGAGAGGTGATATACCAGCTGCCCAAATCAAGAATCAGTATCATGCCGATTCGAATGGAAATGATTCTAATATCTAGTCGATTCGGATAGAATTCCCATTAAGGCTCTGATATGAATAGTACCAGGGCCGTAATTCCCCCGGGACAGGAGGGACATGCCCCCCTCACTTTTCAGCAGAATTTTTCAAATTCAGTACATTTTGGGGGAAATGTGCCTATTGTGCCACTTTTATGACCGCCCCAACGCCAACCCCCTCCCATCCACACACACACACACACGCACACACACACACACGCACCTGATGAGAATTACGGCTCTGAATAGTACATCTCTGACTGTCTTTATTGAAAATGACGTTATCAATTTCTATCGCCGTCCCCTACTTTTATGAACATTGTCATTAAACTTCCAATATTCACGGTTCCCAGTCCCCCCCTCCCCTCCACACCCACACACACACACACGCCCACACACACACACACCTGATGAGAATTACGGCCCTGAATAGTACATCCCTGACTATCTTTATTAGAAATGACGTTATCGATTTATATCGCCTTCCCCCATTTTTATGAAGATTGTCGTCAAACTTGCAATATTCACGGTTCCCCAATCCCCAACTTTTTGGAGGTTGGCTACACCATATCCGCTAGAATCCGACATTTCATATTCTTGCCAGATTAAGTTTTGTATATGTGCCCGACTATAGTCAGTGCCGAAGTATGATGTTGTCAGCTTTATGCCGAGTCGCGGGAGGGCATGGATATTATAAAGCCGAGATGGGCATGATTAAGATATATCTCTGATTTGAACAATACATTCCGACATTGTACATAATTATTTGACTAACTAAGATCGTGCTCACTGCCCGCCGAGTGTGATGTTGTTAGCATAAGGACATGATTCTTATATATAACTGAGGAGGCAATTCTTAAGAAATACATATAATTTAGATAGTACAACCGACATGCCCCAGTTCTGCCAGATAAATATAGGTGCCCCCCCCCCCTCCTCCCCGCCTTTTATGGCCATGAAAATAACATAAATAATTGTGACATTTTCCAAAACACTTTCACAAATATTTTGTCTTTTTGCAAAGAAACAAAACAAAAGTATTACAATATCAATTTTCCTTCACAACCATGTTTTTTGCCCGACGAAAATTTGTATAGCCATCCGAGACATATAAGGTTCATAAGGGCCGGTGTTTATCACCGGTTTCTATGGCGCAATCGGATGAGAGTACATGACTCTCCAGATTAACTCCTCAGCAGAACTGGTACTCATTTGGCACAGCTGGGTGGACTGAAGCAAGTAGAATAAAGTGTATTGCTCAAGGACACAATGCAGTGCTCACGACAGGAATCGAACCTGGTACCTTTGGAATACGAGCAAGCATGGCTCCTTAACAACTGAGCCACTGTACCTCTTGAAAACCCGCACCCCTTTGACTATGCCCCTGGCCCCTCCCCTCACGATCACAGGGAACAGTCGAACGAACACATTTAACTAGACCTATGTTCAGATAGTTTGTTACGTCGAACTTACATGAAACAATCAACTTGTTATTCTAATCATGACACCTTATCATTCATATTCCCTAATCCCTTTCCAGTCATTTGATAACGCGGCCCTAAAGCATTCCAGTCGCTCTCGAATATACCTAGGGTAATTATCTCCCGAAACCCCTACACCCAGAGTTTAATTAGACTGCGAGCGCAAGGAGGCTGTAAAGACAAATTTTTCCGACGAAAATCTACGATATAAAAACGATATACATGTTTCTACAACCACACAATAAATTGGGAACAGACCACACACCCTCCCCTCACCCCTCCCCTTCCCCCCACAACCAGCGTCATCGCCAGGTATTTTGGCTTGTGGGCACAGAAAAATCCCTATTTATCTACAAACGATATGCAATGTGTCTACAATCACACAGTATAAAACAATTTGGGACAGACCCATACCAGCGGAATCGCCAAACATTTTGGCTTGGAAGCACAGTTAAGTATTAAACACGGAACTACAAAACAGTGTACCCGCTTAAGGTCCCCTGGCGAAACCTTAATAAGGATACAGGGGGCGAAGCCCTTTGGAAGCTCTAAAGTGTTTTGTTTTTATTGCCACAAAATGGCTGAAAATCAACCAAAAGTTCAAAAATTTAATTGATAAAAAGAAGACAATTTTAAATTCTGTTGTTAAAATCTTGGTAACCATTTCTTAACAGGCAGAAGAGAAGTTTCCCCTGAAAATTGAAAGGAAACGAGCAAAATTGGGGTTCATATGCGAAGCGGAAAATATCAGTGATATTAAGAAGACAAATATAGATTCTAATGTTAAAATCCACTTAGATAATCCTTATAAGGCTTATACCAGACTTGTAGTACGAGTACATTTTCTTGAGTAAGAGTACAAGTACAAGGACCTGAGTACGGTTACGAGTATCAAAGGCCTGAGTATGAGTACGAGTACTTTACATTTTCATTTCCTGAGTACGAGTACGCGCGAGTACAAGGACACGGGTACGAGTACGAGTACAACTATAACATATAACAACTATAACATATAACATTAATTTGCTTCTGCAAAACAGAAAATAATACATGACCAAAATGATATTACATCACAGCCTGAGTTTAAAGTATCCAATATGTACAATTTCATAATCAGTCCAGACCACGCTCTCGATCGGGATATCTCCCGATTAGGAGATCGAGACACGCGCAGTGACCATAATTCAAATTGTTGCTAATAAGTTCAGCCGTTAATATCTTTTTACTTGTCAAATTCTGTAATTCTAAAGTTGTTTACTTTGAAAAATGATATTGGAAATAATATTTCCGAATAATTTGAGCTTTTGCTGGTTATTAAAATGTTAAAATCTGCTCCTCAAAAAAAATTGATAATCATTTTGAAAGATTACGTTAAAATTTCCTGGTGAAAGTCAAATTTGCGCTGGTGAAAATAGAGAAAATAATTTAATCGTTCTGTTACACCAATAAGATTTGAATATTTCGCATACATTTTTGACTTAAATTTATTTACCGTTATGTATTTCTTTACAGAGATTTGCATTTGGAAAGATGCATTGTGGGTTATAATGACAAGAAATATCCCGATTGGGAGATCTCCAGATCGGGAGCGTGAACTGGACTGATAATCCCATCTTTATGTTGCCAAAAACGCCTAAAGTGTGAAATAAATTGAGGATTTTGAGGTGGCTTGATAGTTAAATCTGGTTATTTCGTTTTGAATTTACAATTTTGTAAATCTCCAGAAATTGTTTTTAAGTTTTAAATTGGGAGCCGCTGAATTCTTTCAGAGAAATATTGTATAACTTGGGTGCAGAACTATAAATGTATCTGTGTGTCAAAATACGGATTTACGATGGCCCACGCTAGTGCAACTGAAAAAGAAATTCTTGACTGTTTATGAAGAAAAAACGTCTGTAACGTATTTTTGAGAAGAAAGAAAATAGTTAGTTATTTTCAGAAGTAAAGTATTTTAATTTGTAATTACAGATTGTTTCTTAACATTTTAGCATCTTTGATTATGGAAACCCCATGCTACCAGACGATTTATAAAATCAATGTTTGCAATATAAGTTAATAGTACAAACAGACAAATAACAGACTTCAGCAGAAAGCAGAATACCAGTATACAATTTATTGACGCTGATGCGGTAGGGTCCAGGGGTGAACTCGCCGGAAGATTTTTGAAGTTTTCTATTTTTGTTGCCATAAAATAGATCATGATTATCCCCCGATAATTCTGGATTTTAAATGTGGGTTGGCGGGCGTCTTTCATATATACGTCCCAACTGCCCAACCCAAGCCCAATCAGCATCATAGAGTCGAGTGTAGATATTTCTGATATCTAGACGACTCGGGCATGAATGATTGAGAGTATATCTGATTTAAACATGTGCGTCCGACATTTTAAATTTCTGCCCGATTTATTGCCCAATTATGATGTTGTTAGCATCATAATGCCGAGTCAGCAGGATATGTTTCGATACCTAGACGATTCAGACACCCGGTTTAGGACATGATTGAGGTGAATTTCTGAGTGGTATAGGAGGGGGTGTAGGGTTCAAATTTAGGGAGTCACATTTGTATACCTTTTAGTAGCCTGACAAATCACGGCAGATGCGTTTAAAGAGAAATGTTAACATTACTATGTACTGTTTACATGGCTTTACTTTACATAGCAAACTTTAAGCAATAATATAGACTAAATCACAAAATAAGAATCTGAAGGACATATTTTTCGTAGAAAAGTGGGCGTAACTTCCCCATACCACTCCGCCGTTGCATCCACAACATTTAGCATCTCGTCCCGCGACAAAGTGCCGAAATAGGATGATGTTATCAGCATCATGCCGAGTCGGCGGTCAGGAGGACATGATTCAGAAAGTAGCTTAGTCAGTAATGGCCTAATGGCTGAGATATACATCATTGAAAGCCTAATACAAGTTTTTTCGATGATTCTAAATCTCTCCCTGACTAAAAGATCGGTGTCATAATTTGAATACGGTTCTTTCATGTCCCTACGGGCTGACGGGACCATTTTACTCAGGTTGCGGTAAATTTTTGCCAAACTCGAAAACCTATCACGACGAAAAATCGAATCAGTAAATAAATTAATAATTTTGAGTAATCGTTTCACCACAGATTTTGGTTTGAAAGGGGGAGGGGGAGGGGGTATATCCTTCCGAAAAATCTGTCTATTTTGGGAAATTTTCTAACAAGTTTTTTTTTACCGAATTTATTGGCTAATTTCCAGAAATTATTCTCAATATTCGGGAGCTCCTTAATTTCCGGACAATTTTCTTCGATATTGGGAAAATTTCCTTCTTTTTCGGGTAATTTTTTTCAATTTTAGGAAATTTACTTAATTTTTCTGGCAGCTTTTGTTAATTTCCGGGCATGCAATTTTCTTTGATTCTGAATTTTTTTTAAAAACATTTTCGAATGATTTTCAAGTCGACATCCGGATTATTTCTGCGGGCACTTTGGGGAAATTTCTTTTATTTTCGGGAAATTTCTTTTTATTTTGGCGAATTTTTTGGCTAATTTTTGGAAATTATCCTCACTAATATGGGAGCTTTTCTTAACTTCCGGGCAATTTTCTACTATATTCGGAAAATTTTCTTCCTTTTCGGCCAATTTTTGGGAAATTGTCTTCAACTATTAATAATATTCAGGCAATCTTCTTAGATTTTCGGAACATTTTTTCAAGTTGCGGAACATTTTCTTCCATTTACAGTTAGTTTTGTTATTTTAGGAAATTGTCTCTACTCAGCGGGAAGTCTCTACTTAGCGGGAAATTTAGCTGCGCATGATTCCGACAAATCACTAATTAAATAAATATGCTACATTTGCCTCTCTACCTGACTATAAAAGATCTGTGCGCAAAATTTAGCCGAGTCAGGCATGATTCCAATTTATCCGGCCGACAATGAGCTCCCCCCATCCTACGGGCATGGGTCTTTTCAAAATTCGATCTTCATTTTAGAGTAGCAATATCAAAAAAAGGATATGGAAGAAGTGAATGTTTAGTGGTTATTTCGTTTCGTTTCGCAGAACTTCAATTAGTCAATACACGCCACACTAATGATGATATTTTGCGAAGCAAAACGAAACAGTTATACTTTGTTAGTACAGTAATGTCATATTTTGCTTCGCATTTCCTTTGTGAAAAAAAAAAACATTGCTCTTTAATTTATATTAATTGAAAATTGAGTGCGGTTTGCATATTATCTTTATTTTATTTCGTGTCATTTCGCAGATTATTATCAGCTCAAATTTGATGCTTTTTAATAATTAACCCCAATGAACATTCAAAAAATCTCAAATTAGGCTTACTTGCTTTACCGGGATTGTCGTTGGTTTTATCTGCATATCCCAAAACCAAGATGCATATTCAGTCCATGGAGGTCCCAAATAGTATCTCCATGTTCAGTCTGAGATATATTACCTTCCCAGCGGCATTACTTAACATTACTCGCGGACATTACCATAAACTTCAATGGGAATTTACTTCAACGAGAGATTATTATAGCTTTATGTTCTAATCAGTGATCAGGGAGTTGTTATTTGAACCAAAAAAACAAAAAAAACACCAGACATATCGACAGATCGAGGTTATATACAGTGATGAATCCTGATACAGTCATTCCGCGTTATAATTCCCAACTGTAAAATTAGTTGTAATATTTTTTCCAGGAAATGCTTTAACTTTTATGGATTTGTCCTCCAGTAACGGTCTTACTAAAAATCATGTCCTCAGTCAGTTGGTCAGCAAGTCCCTGGTGCTAATACCGCCAAATCTTCGACGGCAGGGTATGTTGTGTGGCATTCCTAAAATCCGATACAGAATTATACTTCGTCCGCGTTGACGTCCCATCAAGCAGTAAAGCGATAGCATATTTATTAGGACAGTAGGATGCATATCGCTGTAAAATGACATTTTGAATTTTCGTAAAACGTGTGCAATTCATATGAAGAAACTCAGGGAGCGGCCTTTCGGCAAGCTAGCTGTTAGAAAAAATCAACTGACAACTTCGTTTAAAAAAGCAAGTAACTTTTTAATACAAAGGTAAGTTTTATTTAATATTTGCCACAATCAGTGTTGATGCCTGTTTCAATGAATCGTTTATTGTTATCATTATTGCTATTATTACCATTTTCGATATAAATAATATATATATATATATATATATATATATATATATATATATATATATATATATATATATATATATATATATATATATATATATATATATATATATATATATATATATATATATATATATATATATATATATATATATATATATATATATATATATATATATATATATATATATATATATATATATATATATATATATATATATATATATATATATATATATATATATATATATATATTATATATATATATATATATATATATATATATATATATATATATATATATATATATATATATATATATATATATATATATATATATATATATATATATATATATATATATATATATATATATATATATATATATATATATATATATATATATATATATATATATATATATATATATATATATATATATATATATATATATATATATATATATATATATATATATATATATATATATATATATATATATATATATATATATATATATATATATATATATATATAAATATATATATATATATATATATATATATATATATATATATATATATATATATATATATATATATATATATATATATATATATATCTATATATATATATATATATATACATATATATATATATATATATATATATATATATATATATATATATATATATATATATATATATATATATATATATATATATATATATATATATATATATATATATATATATATATATATATATATATATATATATATATATATATATATATATATATATATATATATATATATATATATATATATATATATATATATATATATATATATATTATATATATATATATATATATATATATATATATATATATATATATATATATATATATATATATATATATATATATATATATATATATATATATATATATATATATATATATATATATATATATATATATATATATATATATATATATATATATATATATATATATATATATATATATATATATATATATATATATATATATATATATATATATATATATATATATATATATATATATATATATATATATATATATCAATGAACTTTTCGCTTTCTCATGATGTTTGTTGTCAATGATAAACGGTCTAGGAGAAGTATTTCAATACTGTTAGGAATTCTAAGTTTACCATTTTTTGTTGTCCAATTTATAATTTCATTTTTATGATGATTGTGTAGAAAAAGTTTAAAGAAGGATTCTTGTCTGAAGAAAATGTATTTGACACGTCACCGGTAAAACTATTCATGCTTCTATACTACTACTAGTGACGGCACTTCTTCTCAGTTATTTCATGGCCAGTGGCAGTATTTATAGTAATAACTAATATCTCGAACAAGAAACTTTGAATATGCATAGGCCTATTAGAAATATTCATGCATTTTGGTGATGCATGAGCACTTAGTCCGAAAATATTATTTGCCAAGAAAACATTAAGTTGTAATGATTTATTTCTGTTTTTAGAAAACTATAAACAAAAGCAGTTTACGCAAGGAAATGTAGAGATATTCCTATTATCCTGTCATAATTTTTACCGGATTTCTTATTCTGATTTCACAAAATTAAATACTAATTTGCATGATTTTGGCAAATGACAGATTTAGGCATGATTAAGCCCTTAAAATTGCAAACCTTAAATTGTTGGTAATTGTTTCACCAATTTGTGGGCTACGATTTCTTTTTTAGAATATTTTAAACCATTTTAAGTGATATAATAAATACATGTCCATATAACTTCAACCTAGTCCATGCAAGGAGGTACCACAATGGTACCTCCTTGGTCCATGTAGCTTAAAGGAATATTTCACTTGCCATGCTGGTTCAATTTGTACAGTTTAATGAAAAGATGGATTGAAAAGGAAAAAAAAAATGTTCAGAAACTACTGAACTTTAATTCAAGTTTAGACTTCCGTGTCATGCTGTGGAAAGTCGGAAATTGCGCCCTCGTAATTTTCAACCAATTTAATGTATTTTAATACAAAAAAGGCCAAGTTAATTTTGTATTCTATTTTGAATTTTTGCAAAACTATTGATGTATGGGAATTAATACAACTCAATTTTGTAAACGAATTTTTGTCGGATAAATTTCTTGTAAAATACTTTTAAATTCATGCCCTCCTAATATTTAAAATTATCAAAATTTTAGAAATCGCCCACATAAACAAATAGACCTACCTATATATGTTCAATACCCTCACATATATTTCCCCAGATACTTTCACTCCCATTGGATAATAAAAAAATGTTTGCTATGAAATACTTATCGCAAACTAAACAAATAGACCTACCTATGTATGTTCAATACCTTCACATATATTTCCCCCAGATACTTCCACTCCCATTGGGGAATAAAAAATGTTTGTTATGAAATATTTATCGCCCACATAAACAAATAGACCTACCTATGTATGTTCAATACCTTCACATATATTTCCCCAAATACTTCCACTCCCATTGGGGAATAAAAATGTTTGTTATGAAATATTTATCATTCTTTTTCGTTATTGCCATCTGCCCATGGAAGACAATTTTTATGGTTTCAACCTTGCTAAAACAGTTAAAGTGACTGCAATGTAAGTTCAATTCAGTGTCATCTCTCGTCACCTCA